>JANHFL010001661.1:405215-418184 GCA_032468155.1 Oxyrhabdium leporinum | reverse complement strand
CCTAGTGGGATTTGAACCGCTAGATTGAATCAGCAGAGTGGCCTGCAGTTCAACACTCTAACCACTGCGCCACCTAGTATAGGTAGTCTTCGACTTACAACAGTTTGTTTAGTGATGGTTCAAAGTTACAATGGCACATGATATTTGCAGCATTCCCATGGTCATGTGACCAAAATTTTCTGCAAAAGGCACTTTTAAAGCATGGATTAGGTATTTCCCAAATGAATATGAAAGTAAAAAAAAAAGTTCTAGTGCTCACTACACAATCCACAGTGCTGTTTCATGTCTGTAACTCCTTGTTGTTGTTTTTCCCTCTTCAATTGATATTCCTTCCTTGTCTGCATTACATATCCATTCTTCCCCTTTTAACAGTAGCCATGGTACCTTAGAATTATTGAATATTCCGTAATATTAAGACTCAAAGGCTTCCTGCCCCTCAGTAACATTTAGAAAGTCTCCACATCAGTCATCTCCAGAGGTGCCTATTAGACTATTTAATACAAATTGTGCAGAAATTAAACAAATTTTATTCAAAGAGTAAAACATGTGTAAATTAATTTGTCAAAGCAAATATTGCTTAATTAAGGAACTCGGTGATTACTTTCTAATTCATAAATACTAATTATGATCAAATGTTGCCTAACACATTAAAGGCTTTACTTATTTGATGATTTAGTTTTTGGAATTGGAAATCTTACAGTTTGCATTATTCATTAAAGGATATAATAATTAAGGGGTATACTTCTCTGACTTAATTAAGCAGGAAATGCTAGAATCCTTGAGTTCAGCCATTGATTGATGCAATGCACTCAGCAATTTTAATTAGTTATGGTTTTAGTTTTAGGAGAAGATGAACTATCCATTGAAGTAAGAAGACCTGCTTCCAGAAGTCCGCCAGAGATTTGCTCTGAAGATCAAGCATCAAATGAAAAGGTATCACCAATTACAGTGTTTGATCTGTGATATATAGGTGGTAAAATAATTACTGGTAGTCCTTGATCTATGATCGATCACTTAGTGACTATTCAAAGTTATGACAGATCTACCCAGGGCTACTTACAATCTAGATTCAAGGTCCCAATGGCTGCTACCTCCACCCAGCAGTCATGCCTTCACATTTTGGACACTCGGCAACTGGCCTGCATTTACGGCCATTTGCAGCATCCTGCAGTCACATAACCGTGACTTGGATTTATTATTTTTTGCCAGAAACCAGCATTTACTTGTGGTTTCCAGCAAAGAATGCCCATTTTGAACAATGGATTCACTAAACGACCTTGGTCTTTGCTTAGTGACTGTAGCATTCACTTTATAACTGCCATGCAAAAAAGGGTAAAAAATTGGGTGCAATCATGTAACCTGGTTGAAGACCAGCATGAGACAACCATAATTCTGGGATAAATTATGATCCTAAGTCAAAGACTACCTGTACTTGTACAGGTTTATTCTTTGCATTCTGAAGGGATATTTTATTTGAGAAGCAAAATGAAGGAATGCATTTTGAAGTGAAGTATAGTTCCCCACTAGAAAAAGTGGATAGTAATATTCCAAGGACAGCTAGTCTGGGGGTGGTGTGTGTGTGTTTAAGGTTCTAAGCTAGAAACCAGGAGACTGAGTTCTAGACCCATCTTAGGAACAAAACCAGCTGGCTGACCTTGGGGCAGTCTCAGCCTTGAGAAGGAGGCAATGGAAAACTACTTCCAAAATCTTGCCTAGAAAACTTCAGAAATTTGTCCAGGCAGTCACCAGCAGTAAACAACAATGCCATGAGAGAAGCAAACCCATATTTTCTATATATAGAGAGAGGACGTAGTGCTTCCCTATATACTATAGCTCTGACATATTTCTTTTGTTTTGCTAGCGCTTCCCAGTGAGCAGTCTTTTTTATCTCGCTATGCAAGAGAGCAGTTTTGCTAACTCCTCTTACCCAAAACACGCAAAGACATTATTACAACATGCTACAATATTCAATAGCAATGTAGCCATGTTCTCTTCATTGTACTGTTTTTGACTATTGAAAATTTGATACATCATTTGCTGTGGAGGAAAAACTAATCCCACAAAGAAGACAAGAGCAACATTTTTTTTAGAAAAGTGGGTCCAGTCTTCATTACACAGAGTAGAAATGATTAAGTATTAAGCATAGGGGAGAAACGTACATTTTCCTTACCAAGATAGAGTTCTAAAAACTGGATCTGCAGTTATATTCATAAGCAATGGACAGTGGCCTGTGCATGTGATATAATCAATATACTTTACCAGTGATCAGTTTTAATGCAGTACTGTAAATGTTTACTCTGTGAAAAGGACAAATTAAGACTTATGCAATTAGAAGACATGTGGTCTTATTAAAGCCAAATATATATGCCAGGCAATGCAAGAGGAGCATTTAAGTTTAAGTCTACATATTTTTCATTAGGATAGATGTATGTCCAGCATATTTTGAAGTGGGGTAAAGTTACGCTTCCATTTTGAATAGACTCTTAACTTGAACAACTTTGTTTGGCAAGTCCTACTAACATTTACAGTACTCTGAAGTATTGTAGTAAGATCTGCTATGTTCACTGAGACTTATTTCTAGGTAAGCATGCATTAATTACAGCCTTGATGCTATTTAATGTTATTTCTGTTATTTTTGTTCTAAGATGTCATACAGTTTTAAGTATCACAGAACTTCAAAAAAACCCTCTTATTTATATAAATAATGTCTATAAAGAATAAGCAAGAGTAAGAATTTACCTGATTGTGTATAATTATCATTTAAACCCTGTTTTCTTTGATCTTATGATATACAATGAAATCAAGGTTGCAACACTTTAAAGAGGCGTACAGAAGAGGGATTTTCTCCTTCTCTTCTGTACTGGAGAAGAGATTCTTTGATAATCCAGTTAGCAATTGTATAAGAATTTCTAGTATAATTTCCTACATTCCTAATTGCATATACAGATTCCAAGGATGTGGACATTTTCTCTTCTGCTGAATTTGATCATTTAATATATTATTATTTTATTATTAAATTATATTATTAAAGTGGTGGATTTTTAAAATAATTAATATTTAGAAATCTGCATATTAATAAGTCCACAGCAGACTAGAAATTCAACTTTTAAAAAGCATAGAGACAAAATATATGGGAAAAAGTAATTTGTGCAATACTAAATCTATATTCAATGATCTCTGTAGAGTTGTGGTGCAGAAACCTGGCTTAGTCACCCTACACCTAAAGTGCAAGGCTGAAGGTCTCAAATTTCCTTTTCCTTTTCCAGAAACACTCTAATTTAGTGTTTCTCAATCACATCAATGTTCAGATGGATGGACTTCAATTCCAGAATTTGCCAGCCACCATTTTGTCCAGGGAATTCTGGGAGTTGAAGTCCACATATGAACATGTGTTTTTGTATAGTGGTCAATTCCCAAAGAGTCAGAAGGTAGTTATGTAAACAACCACTGCAAACTCCTTCATTATCAGTGAAAAGTCCTATCAATTCACAGAAAGATCTTAACAAAGAAAATTCAGAAGTCTTCATCCTAATGTATTTTGGAGTATATTTATTTTATATGGGAAGTTTTTCAATTTCCAGAATTCCTATGTCTCATCTTTTTCTTTTCAATAAATCTTGGCAAAGAAACTCTGTGAGAATGGTGCTTCTCATTTAGGCTGATGCTGAAGAGCCTGACATTTGCCTTCTGCTTTGAGGTAGCACCTTGGTAGTTCCTGCTACCACCATCAGTCTTTCACAAGGCACTTTTCCTCTAATCACATTGTGGTCGAGAGATAGCACTCTTATAATCTGTGCTGCCTTGTTTACTTGAAAAGTAAATAAAAATATACTAACTAAAAGGTAAAAAAAAGTTAAAAGAAAAAAACCACCTAATTTCAATAAGTTCCCAAATTATTGAAAGTAAATAAAGTAAATCATAAATAAAAGTAAATACAATACATAAGGTAAATAAAATTGAAAAGATAAATAAAAGTAAGTATAATAAAAGATGAAAGAGTGAAAAAAGGAAAAAAGGAATTAATTTCAATAAAATCCCTACTTTAACCAGAGCCTAAATGGAATGATCCTAATCCTTGCTTTTTCCAGCCTTGGTTAACAGGTTTTTTGTTTGTTTCCTCTTCTAGGCCTGTCTTCATTTAAAACGGCCAAAGCTTTTCTTTATCTCCCAAAGAGGAAAGGCTAACAAAAACTGACTCTAGGTGTATGGTGACAAAGAACATCTCTCACACAAGGATGTGTATTGAACTTGTCTGGTGTGAAAGCCTCAGTTGCAATCTAGGGGATGGATCCAGAGGCCCTTCATAAGTCCTTTTCTTTGCACAAAAGAGTGTTTTAGTAGTGCAAGACACTATGCTTTGTGAGCCACCCAGAGTTGGTAATAATATGGGTGGCTATCTAAATGTTTTAAATAAATACATTTAAAGATCCTTGCGTGAAAATACAACTATGACCCAAAGATGTTCTCTGCATGCTCAAACATTGGCTAATGTTTCAAAATACATGCTAGCACAAGGCCTTAAAGAGGTTCACAAACTATTTGCTGGTGTACAAGAGTTCACTGAATAGCAGTTCATCTTGGAAACCAACTATTAGAATAAAATATTTTCCTTTCCAGCTGAGAAAAACTGATCTTCTGAAAGTAAAATGGAATGCATTTCCTACAAAACTGGTCTAAGTTAGTCCAATAGTAATGAGTAACTATTATATGTATTCATAGCCCAGGCTTACACATCAGGGTTGCAGACAATTTCAACTTTTTCTCTTGACAACTGTAGTAGCTTCCCATACATAGGAATAGTAGCTGTAGAGCAGCAAACTTCAAACTTTAGATACCCAAGGAATCCTTCTCAATTTGAAAAATCAATGCATTAATGTGTTTCATATAAGATATTTTATCTGAAGAAAATAAATTAATGTTGCAATTATACATTTCATACTATGTAAACAGAAATGCCATGCTGAACCCTTGGATGATTCTCATGGGGTTCTGAGGAGTAGAGTTTGAATACCATAGTTGTAGAGTAGGAGTATCGAACCTTGGCAACTGGGGAATTTTGGGAGTTGAAGTCCACAAGTCTTAAAGTTGCCAAGGTTGCACTCTTCTGCTTTAGAGTAACCATTTCTTTTCAGGCAATAGTAGATGAAGTGGAGCATTTCAGACATGATGAGAGGGAGATATAGAGAACCTATTTATACCTCAAGAACATTAAGTGTGTCTACAATTGTAATTTTCATTCTAGGAAACCATCCAACTTTCTGTTACACTGAAGAATGGACACTATGCCCCACCTGCACATAAAAGGCTGGTATGTTTAAGTATACATTATTTTCAACCACAGTTAAAGAAAACTAAATATGGAAATAATAAACTGTTCAGAAACAAAGTCAGAGAAATCTATTATTGTGACATAATTCCAAACATGCATAATACGTTCAATCTTAATTTTACTGGCTAGAATTCTAAATCCTCAACATAGATCCTAAATAACATAAATTTTGATTTATATAATTGAACAAGTAAAATGTAATCCTTAAGATGATCTTGGCTGGGGTCTATTTTTACAGTACCACTTTACTTGGGGCAAAGTTTGGTGAATACATATTCTGATGTCCAAAAAAGATGCCAAGATGAAATTAAAATTGGGCACATGCCTGTTACACATAAAAAGGCTAACATCTAGATAGAATCCTTCATCCCACCTGATACAGTAGATCAGTTCAGGTGGCCGAGGACAGGCTAGGTAGCATGTGCCCTTCAACAGAGCTGATCATTTGAGGAATCCAAAGAAAGATAACTGATAACCTCTTGTTCTCTAGAATTTGCCCATTTGGGACAAATATTTCATCCACCAAATAATAGGATAGGCCTTAACACATTACATTTAAAGACCACTCATACTGACCTAATATTTGGGATATTCCCTATCACTACCTTAATGTATGTCTTCTTTGCCTATTAGAAATAACCCTTCTGTGTGGAGCTATTTGCAATATCAGTATATTTGTAAAACAAAGGTGTGTCAGCCCAGCTTTGAATGTGCTTAGTATGGAAAAGGATTCTAGCCGAAACATACAAGAAACTATAATTCAGGTATTTCCTGGCCCCTAAAATCCATCCGGCAAAAGGACCTCATGAAGCTGAACTGATCCCAGTGCAGGAAATCTCTCTTCAGCTGTAGGTTAACTTTGCTCTTCAGCTTGCTTTCTGGTCTGGAGAAACCGAGTTGAGGCAGGGCTCCCTCCCCAATGGCTGTTAACCCAGATGCTTCTTTCATCAATTTTCAATAATGGCTTTCCCTCCCCAATCCAGCACTTCCTGTTTTTCTCATTTCATTTCGGTGTATTACCTGAGGGAGAAAATAATGAGAATGCAGGAGCCAAAAGAGGAGTCAGTAACTTGTACTCTGGAGCTGACTGCCTCTGAGATTGAATCAGGCACATCTTATAGAATCATAAGGTCAGAAGGGACAGCACACTGCTGACTTATACTTAAGCAGTGATCCACCAGGATACCTACATCTTTCTCATTACTGTTGAGCCAGGTACTGCCTATCCAATACCTATGCATCTTGTTTTTCCTGCTTAAGTGCAGGATCTTCCTTTTCTTGCCATTGAACTGCATCTTGTTGGAGCTAGAGCCATGTCTTCTATTCAGGTCAGAAATTGCTCTGTTTGCCTATTCCTTAGAATAGTTGTCACAGCAGCAACCAAATTGAAATAAGCACCACACTGGTGTGATCTGTTGCATATCAAGGTGGAATTAATATTTGTTTAATAGGATTTCAGCCTCATCAGAATAGGCAAAGGTGAAAGTTGATTGGAAAGAGGGAGCAAGGTTTGCATGCTAATAAAGTATGGGTAATTCTCAACTTATGACCTTAGCTATTGTTCAAGCTTATGATGGAGCTCTCTAAAAGGTACTTATGAACCAGTTTCCAAATTCCAAAAGTTGCCTCTTCCAAAAAGTCATGTGACCACAATTTGGGTTCTCAACAACCGGCCAACATTTTAGAAGGTAAAGGTCTCCCCTGCTGGTTGTGTCCGATTTTAGGGGGTGGTGCTCATCTCCAATTCACAACCAAAGAGCCAATGTTATCCGAAAATGTTTCTGTAGTCATTTGGCCAGCCTGACTATATCCGAATGTGCATGGAACATTGTTACTTTCCCACCAAAGTGGTACTTATTTATCTACTTTCATTTGTGTGCTTTTGAACTGCTAGGTTGGCAGGAGTTAGAACAAGTAATGGAAGCTCACTCCATTACATGGTACTTAGGTCTCAAATTGCCAGCCTTCCAGTCAACAAGTCTAGCAATGGTTGAGTGGCTCAAATTTACAAGACAATTTATCACATTTTTGCCAGAAATCAATATTTCCCTCTGATTTTTGGCAACAAAACACCCCATAACGAATAATGGATTCACTTAACGATTATGATGTTCATTTTACAACTGCTACCCAAAAAAGTTCATAAAATCGAGTCAGTCACATGATGACCTATTTACAACTGCCATGATTTACAGCCATAATTGTCAGGATTATTATAGTCATAAGTCGAATACTATCTGTGTATGAAATTAAATTAAAACATGAAAACATAAAAGTAAGGTAAAATATTTACTGGATCTCTAGCGTTTTGTTCCACAAGAAGCAGAAAACTCAATGGCGCAAACAAAATGACTTGTTATAATGCAGAAATGAAAAATAATCTACCTAAAGTGCTGAGCTGATCGAAATATAGTTTGCATGAAAGGACTTAGGATGGATCTTTCTAAGAATGTTGCTATTTTATGTGCTGTAAGTGCTCAGCACAAGACAGTAGGCTATATTGTTTTCCCCAGCACATACCTTATTAAAGAGTCAAGAGAATAACATAACTCAAGTTTGTAAAAAAATGTTGCTTATCTTTTTAAGAAGGAATTTCCCCTAACTCAACAGACTCAACATTTACCAAGAAATGGGGCTGCCTTTGAAAATCACAAAGTCATCACAGGTAAATTTACCTCAGTTTCTCTCATAAAGTATTTATTCTTGCTTCAGGAACAGAAACTGGAATTAAAACTGCTATCTTGTTTTGTGCACTAGGAAATGAGGGTGTTTCTGCTGAGTTTGGAGAAAGACGTCAGCCAAGTCAAACTGGTCTCTGCAGAAACAACTACCCACAGCAGAGTGAGGAGGAAAAGGGTTACTCTAGCTTGTCACAAACTCACAGCATGAAGCAGGGGAACGCTAGTGACATTATGCAAGGTATTGGCTAGATATTGTTTATTAATGCATTAATGCTGTAGTTCTATATACCCATATATAGTGATAACTCCTTTGAATTGAACAATTGCTGAGTGGTTATGGATTGGATTTCATTGTAAAAGCATAAATGCATCAATTGTTTTGTTACAGCTGTACCCAACAAAACTAACTTCAGAAACAATACGGTTAGACATTTGCCCTGTATAGGCATCACAAGCCCTATTGAGAAATCCCTAACTTGTAAATATCCATTCTGATTATGCAAACAGAACTCAAAGGAGTTCTCACTTTCCATATCCTACCATGCTCAGATGGTTCCCAAATTCTCCATACATTCTATCCTTACAAACCACATTTATACACCAATACATATATTGCCTTTGATTTTTTTTAAACTTCTCATGTCCTTGTTTTGAAGATCAATCGCGTCAGCTCCATCCAACTGTAACTATCCCAGTCTTCCCCTCTTCTTGTTCTGTTCAAATTGCTTTGCAATTTGATCCTCATTCATCATTTCTAATGAGTCAGTCTCCTCAACATACTTCTTTCCTTCTGGTTACCTTTTTCAATCCACAGTTATTCAGCACCCATTCATTCTCGATCCTTACATCTCCCTATTTTACCATGCACATTTCTTAAGTAATCGATTCCCACTGCATTCAACTTGTTTCTCCTGACATACCAATTCTCATTTCTCTATAACTGGGGTGTCAAACTCACGGCGTCACGTTGCTATCACGTGACGTATTGCAATGTTTTTCCCTTCACAGAGCTGGGGTGGGCGTGCCCTGCGTGTGATGCATCCAGCCCAAGGGCCGCTAGTTTGACACCCCTGCTCTACAGCAAAGTGAGCAGAAGTGTGTTTTTTGGGAGTGACATTCATTCCATGAAATTCCATGCTACCTACTAACGTTTTACTAGTATTTGTAAATCTTAACATTTCTCCATCCATTTTCTTATCTTTAATAAACATTTTATCAATATATACAAATTCATCTTATTCTACTTTTCACCACTGATGTATAATTTGCAATCATTTATATCATTTATCAAACACAATTATAGCACATGGTGATTCATACATTAATTTTTCAGATCAATAGTTCTGGGTATATCGTATAGTCAGTCGAAAACTTGTATTATCAGTGGATAAAACTGCATCAACAACATATACAGTAAAATGTACCCTGACAAATGTAGCTGTAATGTTTCCCCCCAAAATGTCTTATATATTTACAGGTATCCCTCAGTACAACAAATAACTAAAGAGACATCACATATCCTTGATTTGCTCCTGGCTCATTATGGAAATATTGAATAATTCACAAAGCATTTTATTTATTCTCACATGCTTTCTATCAAATACAGCTCTTTCTATATTCAGCAACCAATTGTCAACTTTGTATTTAAACAAACTATTTGATGATTCAAGCTTATTCACTGTCATATGAATCAACAAACACGCAGTAAATACTATTTCACATTCATGCATGTCTTAACAAGCTGCTGAAAAATAAAAATCTGAAGCGCTCATATACTACCTGACATCAAGTTATACAGCATTCATCACATTCATTCATTGTTACCTCTTGTTATCTTTCAGACAGAAATCTGCCAAACGCATTCCTGAGTACACTTAAACTAATTCCCTTATAGTTTTGCATTCATTCTTGCTACCTTTCTCTTTATTTGAGAAAACAATAACCATATTCTTCCAATTATCAGGCACAGCTTCAGCTTTCACACAGCTATTACATTAATCCACAGTCATCCTATAAATAAATCACATCTTTATTTTAATATGTCTCCTGTTAAACTGCAACCATATCATTTTTCAATGTACTCAGAGCATATATGACTTCACTTGCATAATTTTTTTGAAAGTAACATTTAATTTCAATTTCACTCGTTGGCATATTATCACTCCCATATAAATATCTAAAGTATTCCTTCAAGCATTCCCTCACTTCCCTGTCATCCCAGATCATTTCTATGTCTTTTTACTTCCACTCACTTTATTAGAGGATTTTTGTTTATCCCTTTTCACTCCCCTTCCAAAATAATTTTTTCATTTCTTAAAAGTTCTTTGCTTTCTTTGATTACATTCTTTGCAATGTCTTTTTCTCTGTGTACAACAGAAGTCAGTCATCTTCTATTTTTCCAGCAATTATTTTCTTATATGAGTCCAATCTTCATTCAGTTGGCAGATTAATCTCTCTCCTAATAATTTTTCATAAAACAATTGTACTTTTTCTGTCTGCAGCTTCTCTCTTATTTTCTTTCCTTTTTACCAATATTCTTTTTGCCCAAATACCTACTCTTGATACCACTAGAAAAAAATGATCTATCTCATATTTCAGACCTTTCATTATACTTGTAACCTTCACTAATTCATTATAAATAATTAAATCAATTATTCCTCATAACCATTTAAATAAATAACAATTAAATCAAGCATGTTCCATTTCTTTTCCATTTTCCATCAGTAGCCTTATGTTTAAAACACAAATTTGAAACAAATAAACCTTTTCTAAGCAAATATGCACCATACACACACACACACACACACACACACACACACACACACAAGTACTTTGATACAGGCATTGAATAAAGCAGCAATCAATAACCAGCTACACCATGGAAACACACATGGAGAGAGAGATACGGTCTCACATGGCCTCTCTTACATTACAGCCTCTTAAAGTGGTAGTAGTCAAATAACCCTGCTGACTCATTACTATCATTGCATCATCATTACAACATTACATTATTACAGCATTACAACCTTACAGCAGTTGGTCAGCTATTAAATCATAATTACCCTGGCAGTTTAAATGGATCACATTCATTTAAAATGTTGCAGAATTTTTTTACTATATTCATCCATTGCCATCATTCACTGGGTTGTAACAAATGTAACATGCAATTATCATCAACCTGAAATGTGACTTTCATAACCTCTCACACAGTATGGATGATACTTAGTCACACTTTTTGATATACATTTGAGCAGAGGTGGGCTGCACTTGCTTTGGCAAGAGGTTCACTGGTCGTGCATGCGCGCACTCACTGTTCACTGGCAGAAGGTGGCAGGAGGCCATCTCAGCCGGAAATGGAACTCGGGAGCCCGTTTTCACTGGCAGAGTGTGCGGCTCACCACTGGCGCCCCACCACAAGTGACATCAAGCTGGCCATGCCCACCCTGGCCACACCCACTCCGGCCCCCTGAGATCAAACACAACCCTGATGCAGCCCTCAATGAAATAGAGCTTCACACCCCTGATTTAGGGGAAGTATTCCAGATGGCAGGAGCTGCAATAGAGTCAGTGTGCCTTCTATGTGCTATCAGAAGATATTGCTTAATGGGCCAAAGAATTTTTCATGCCCATATAACATGTATAAATAGTTTCATGCTTTTTAGTTGCATATTACTCATATTCTGTAAACAATTTTCTATAAGCAAGTATTAATTGTCTATGTGTACATTCACCATACAGACATTGTTAGCATACATATGGTATATGTACAATGATGCACTGAATGTATTCTACTGCCATCATGTGTTAAATGGATTTTTATTTCCCTAGACTAGCCAAAGAAAATGCCATCAGTTGTACAACTTGTGTTCAGGCTGGAATTTAACACAAAATATCTCAGGATCCTTCCTAATTAGCCATAACATTTTGTTTTGTGTTTGTATAAGAATAAAACAAGAAAAAGTTGAATTAAAAACCTGAGCATATCCCCCTAGGAATTAACTCTAATCCCAATTTACTTACAGTAAGTTTAAGCAGCTTCTGCAAAGGAGGATCAGTCAAAATATAAACTTTGATGAATTCTGAGGATTGTGAGTTATCTAGGGCACAGTTATTACAAGGCCAACTGGTTTAAGCTGTGATAGAACAATGTAGAATATATAGCAGCTCAAAAATATCTCCATGTCAACAAGATCAGAATAGTTGGGTCTGGAGCCATTGATTATTTCTCATCTTCAGAAGAGTGAAAGCAATCAGCATTTTCAATTGCTTATGAACATTTTAATTAGGCAAGAGCTAGTATTTATCTATCCATATGTACCTGCCAGGAATGAAAACGGTGTGCATATAAGGTCATCTGTTTCTAGAAGCGTATGCATGATACTGTAATTAAACTGTTCACGGATTTACAATACCAAAACCTCTGATGAAAATTATGACTGAAAGGCTTCTATATTTGATTCATACATTAAGTTCAGTCAGCATTTCAGAAACCTGGGCTGAAGCGCTGGTTCTAAGCATTGCTCCCTTGTTTCTTGGAACCTCTACATTTCCCCTTAATTTATTCCAGAGGTTCTTGACAGGTTGAAAGAATTAGA
Organism: Oxyrhabdium leporinum; assembly: GCA_032468155.1. Lineage (NCBI taxonomy): Eukaryota > Metazoa > Chordata > Lepidosauria > Squamata > Cyclocoridae > Oxyrhabdium > Oxyrhabdium leporinum. Next base: position 405,579 of record JANHFL010001661.1, on the reverse strand, counting down.
AAGTGATTTACATTTATTGATGCTAATAATGAGTGTTCCTGTTCTTTCCTTGTGAAATCAAATTAGATTTCTTTCAATCCTCTTCATCTTGTGAACAATAATTTTTAACACCCGCATTTGGGCTGTAGGGAGGTGATTTTGTTAGTAGCAATGAACACTTGGCACTATAGATTGATAATAGATAGAATTCTTTATTGGTCAAGTGTGATTGGACACACAAGGAATTTGTCTTTTGTGCCTATGCTCTCAGTGTACATAAAAAAAATACAATATAATAATATAAGCACCTGTGCAAACAAGCAACACATTTTATATGAACTGGACTAAAACACAGGGCATAGTGGATAAAGAGCCCGGTTTGTTT
>JANHFL010001661.1:374199-404704 GCA_032468155.1 Oxyrhabdium leporinum | reverse complement strand
GGGGAGTTGCCTATATCATTTTTCTCCACAACGTACACCAACAATACTGACAGTTCATATATTGCATTAAATCAACATGAGATTGATTAATTTTTTTATTTTAACGTCTTGTGTGACCCTAGCCATTTTAGTTTGAAAATTATAGTTTATGATTTTACAATCCTAGCTACCTGGATTAAACAAGCCATATCTTATAGTATGCAAAGCAAAATATTAGCTGCTTCCTAGTCACAATTTCTCCATTTCTCTTAGAGCAGAATGGCATTTAAAAGTACATATACCTTTCACAACAGATGTATCATGCCTGGCAATCAGAAGTTGTATAAAGTCTGATAAGATTTAGTGTCATATGCCTATCCTGAACTCATACGCAGATTAAATTTTAGTTATTACTTTTGCTGTTTTTGAACATTTAGAAATGTTTTTCAATGCTCTGCTCCAAAAAGGATCAATAAGAAATTACTCTGATGTAAAAATGGGATGGGTTTATTTGTGAAACCATATTACAGGTACCTGGATCTAGAACAGATTAGATTTCTTGTGCTTAATTTGTACAGTTATCTTATATAAACCGGAATTCAATATTTTATGTATGTTTTTTCCATCCATATCCAGACACAGCTGAAATCTCAACTCAGAATAGAAGTCACAATATAAAAGTGCAGCTAAGGAATGACAGATGTTATTTTTTAGAAAAGAAAAACAAGGTTTAAATTAGATTTCTAGGGGACTTGAGCTAAGGCCTCTTTCTACATATCAGACAATAACTAACCAAAGACAGTTTTCTTCTGCTGCTGGCAGTGCTAAAGAATTGGTGCAGTGTATTAGCAGGGGAATTTCATTCTCTTGATCTGTGATTTTCCAACATTTGATAGCCCAACTGCTTAACAATCCCAGCTACCCATTGCTCACACCAGGGAAGTTCCTAAAGCACACCTTTCTATGGAACTTGGGCTTTATCTCTAGTTGATTTCTACTTCTCAACTTCACACACAGAGAGATTCTTATAAGTAAGATAAGCCTGTAACAGTGAAACAATTTCTGAAAACTCCCTACAGAGTTGTATCCAAAGAGCTCATTTTGTGTTAGTATTTCCCTTTTCTTCTTCCTACAACCGCTAGCCCAACGAAGCCCAAGGGAGGGAATCTTCACATCTGTCAACTTTTCTGTTGTACAGATATGTAGGAAAATATAGCTGCGCCGAAGATTTAAAAATCTAAGGGCACCTCAAGGTGTGTAAAATCTGCTATTCTTCATCACCCTTTACATCACAGAGGAAGACAGGTTAGAGAAGCAATTGCTGACCATTTCAACTGATGGGGGAATGGGTCCTCCCTTCCAGTCCCCTATCTTTGCTGCCTATAACTGAACAGGGTGCAGGAGGAGAGATATAGTAAAGGACTTGGAGAGGTTGGTAGGAAATCTGCAATCAGACATGCCTCATTTCTACTGCAGAGTAAAGTTGACTTTCCTGCCCCTAGTGATGTGCCTAAAGAAAGCAGCAAAACTGATAGTCAATCACATGCCTTATTTACCATACATTTGCATACCCACAATCAAGACAGCATTCTTTGACAGTGACTCAGAATGGAGACAACAAATGCGGGATAAGGATCGGCCATGAAGGCAGTTAATTTTTTCTGATTGATGAATGGGTAGATAGCCTTTAACGCTGTAAAGGGGAAGGGCCTTTAGGCTCTGTTTAAATGGAGCTTCCCTAATTTCTCACAGCAAGAAGGGTTATAAATGGATGCCACCAATATGCTCCCTTAGGGTGACTGATTCTTGGATCTGGACTTGTAAAGTTTCCAAATGCACATAGTAATGTGTTAAATGCATAATGAGGATGTCTGTGTATGCATAATACATTGTACATCAATCCAAATCCATGCTGGGAAGTGGGAGCATGATGCAACCTTTGTCAAATGTCTCCATCCTTATCCAGAAACAGTTACTTGACTTGGTGTCAAATCTGTCTCAGTCCTTATCCATAAATAGTTTGCTTTTCAGTGTTTTGCACTAGCCAGTATTCATCAATAAAATAGCTATATTTTACATATACAATAGTGCTATGGCCTTTTTTAAACATATGACATAATTTGAAATCCAACTCTAATGGTTTCAACAAACCATGAACCCGCTTTAGATTTTTAAAAAAATGCTTTTTGGTTACTGTATATTGTTATGTTATTGAACTATTCTTGATTTGCTTCGTGTTTAAACTTCAGAATATTTGAAGACAACCTATTTTTGCCTTCTAAAGACAGTTTACACATAAACCCTTCCTTATTAACTAATCCCCACATTATTTTGCATATTGATTAAGAGCTCTTGTGTTTTTGTCACTGTGATCCTCAGTGGAATGGAACTAGAATACTTTGATTTTATCCAGGTTGTTATCATTCACACAAATTATCCATGTCACTTCTACTACTTTAGGCAGGAGATTGATGTTTGTGGAAAGCAAGTTGCTCTGCAATTCCATCAATCAGAAATTGGAAGTCACTTCTGAGAGATGTTTGCCTCACCAGCATTGACACCAGAAAGAGCCACATCATGTGCCCCTCCTGTGGGATCTTCCCATCTCCTGCCTTACAAGTGGCACCTGGCAAACAGTCAGCCAAATGTGGAAATGACAGAGCCAGGATGCCATAAAGTCTCCCCCCACCACCACTTAGATTTCAAACAATCCAAAGTCTAACTCAGTGCCTCATTGATTTACTACCATTTAGACACATCAACAACATTATTTTTTATCTCATCTTTGGCAATTATCTGGGCACATAGTGAAGCAATCAAAATATTCCATCACTCTGTGTGCCGAAATACCTTTGAAGTGTAGTTAGGATTCTCCATTTTCTACAATATCTTTGTCCTAGTGGTAGCCCTGGGAAGCCTGACTATGAATGAAAGTGTCTATCTCTTAAATGGCCTATTTATCACATGCAGAATGAGGCTACAGAGCTAATTTAAAAAGAAGACTCTGACTTTAAATCTATTGCACTGAGGTAGTTGCCATCTCTCTAAGTGCTGATAAGGAGGAGCAGATTCTCACAAACAGGCCACCATTGGGACACAGTCCCCTGCCTGTAGTTTTGTGACATTCTCTGTGTTCCACGGAGCTGCTGTGTAATGATAACCATAAGAACAGTGGCTTTCAATAGGCTAGAAAGATGTGGTTATATATCCCAGAGCTCTGCTGGCTAAAAATAACTGTGATTTATGCTGCCCCTTCTTGCAACCACACCTACTATATGTCAGATATTGTCAGCTGTTACACATTACATGGCTATTTATTGGACTTTTCATCTGATTTAATGTTGGGCTGTTCATATTATTTAATGTTTTTAGCTGATTTAATGTTTAGTTGTTTCTTATGTTTTTTTTTTGTGGTTTTGAACTGCACCCACAATCCATTGAAATTGGACAGCCAATACATTTTAAATAACAAGAAGTCTTAAGTTCTCTGTTGAAGAATTGTTTTGTTTCTTTACAGGGGGCACACTAAGGTTGCACACAAAAAAATATTCATATTTTTGTGTAAAGGTATTAGATCAGTACCTTCAGAATGAAATATTTGTGTCCATTGACAAGACACTAAATTCAACAGTTTTTTCTTCAGAGTCAATGCAGGATCTTCTATAGCAGGGGTGTCAAACTCACATCATCACGTCGTCGTCACATGACATATCTGGACTTTTTCCCCTTCGCTAAACTGGGTGCGGGCGTGGCCAGCATGTGACGCATCCAGCCCATGGGCTGGCAGTTTGACAGCCCTGTTCCATAGTGCTCATAATTTACCTAAGAGTTTAAGAGGCTACTGGAAACAGTGTGTAAAATTGTGGCTGGTTTCTTTTGACCAACTTCTTCTATACCAGTTATATGATACAACAGAGCCAGAGAAACAGAATACTTCAAAATATATTTTAGTACAAAGAGTGCTCTATTTATAAACAGAGGTTACGTTCCAAGTGGCTGTTTGTAAATATATTTTGCGAGTTCAAACAAGCATAGATATGCAGCACACTGAAAACTCTCAACTTTTGGGACCTTGTAGGTTGGAATTGTGGACAGGTTTATTCATAATAGCAAAAGTTCATAACTAAAGATTGTAAGGAGAGTAATGTCTGTATTTTTTTAAAACAATGTTTTCGTACTAGATGTCCCTTAGTTCTTTTAGGTTTTAACTAACTCCTGTTGTCATTCTGGGCAGAAATGATGTTAAATGAAATGGCATTTATAATGTTATACACCTGAAGGATATCAAACTGAGTCAGGTGACTTAATACAAAAGCTTTGCAACTGCTCCTTTTCCCTTGTAAATCAAGGGGTTGGGGAAACCTATGGTTTGTATGGTTTATTGTCTATTCTTGGATCAAGAGCTCCCTCTGTTGGTAATAGCTCTTTAAGTATCAGACTAAAGTCTGTTCAGTTTAGGATTTTGGTCTAGTCCAGTATTTCTCAACCTTGGTACCTTTAAGATATGTGAACTTCAGTTCCCAGATTTCCCCAAGTAGTATAGGCAGAAAAAACCCTGTAAAAATAAGCTTTTTTAAAAAGGAGAATCCTACAGAGACTTCACTTTTAAAGCTACAATTCACTGCACTTTGTGTGCACGCAGGGGGATGGGATGATGAAGCTGCTTCCTTCCAGATGTTCTATGCTGTTGCAAGGAGCCCCTTGGCTGAATGCTGCAAATTGAGAGACTTCATTTTTAAAGCTAGCATTGCCCAAAATTTTTTTTGCCATGCAATGTTCTTGTAGTTATACATGAATTAACAAAAGTGATTGTAATTACTTCAGACAGTAGCACTTTTCTCCTCAGAAGCTCACTCTAAAAAATTGCTCCCACGCAGTCAGTTAGCATTTTCACATGATAGGGGTAATGTCACAGAAAGCAAAAGACATTAGAGCACTGCCTTTATAAGGCCAGCTGAAGAAATCACTTTAAGCTTTCAGATTGGGGTTAGGGTTAGGTAAATAAAGTTTCACCTAATCCCATCTGTTAAGGGATCTATTTATGTGACCAGCATAGAAACAAAGTCAACTTTTAATAGGTTCTAATTTATAGTAAAAATAGATATTAGAAATCCTTGCCATCTAATTTTGGCAAATGAGGCCACAACATTCCCTCTCATGCTGAGCAAATACAATATAGTTAACATCACATTAAATTACTAACAATTTGCTGCTGTTCATGATACCAGGATCAGTTGCTTGAAAAGGTCACTTCACTCTGTTTAATGGAAGGGCCAACTTTCTCAGAAAGGGATGAGTTATCTGGCTGATGATTTGCATGTTTATCTGGTTCCTTGCCAAGATTCAAAATGTAATCTGCTAAAATGTAGCTCTTTTACCACCCCTTTGTAGATGAAGGGGAACAACTAGATTCCTCAGCTCTATCAACTAATCTCTTCCACTATGAACCACGTCTTGCTCATTTGAAGATTTCTACATCTGAAATGTAAGTATATGGGACAGCTACTAACTTGTAGAAGAGCTCAGTGTAAGAAAATAAGATAGTCAAGCACATAGACCTGATGCATCAGCAAACTTGGACAAACATTTTAAATTGTCAATAGTTAGAAGATTTAGATACCTGGGAGATATACTGTATACTATGTAAGTATAATGTTTGTATGGTTGTATCTATTTTCCAACTAATAGTCTTTGAGACACTGCAACTATATTGAACTATAAACTCTAGCATTCCAGACTGTCTAAACTGGCTGCCAGTTTTGAGAACTATTGTCCAACATATCTGGTAGGTGTTACATTGCTAAAATAGCTAAGAACAGTCAACTGTTGCAATATTTCAGGGAGGTAAGATTTCTTTTTAAGCTCTATCTCTATTGGTTCATATAATTATAATGTTAGTATCTTTGCCATAGACTGCTCAGAGTTCATTTAGAGCAGGGGTGTCAAACTCAAGGCCTGGGGACCGCATCCGGCCCACGGGCTGCTTAGATCTGGCCCACAGGGCCACCCTGGAAACAGCAAAGGACCAGCCCGTGGTGCCTCTGTGACCCCCCCCCCGAGCTCCGTTTTCATTGACAGAGGGTTGCAGGAGGTTGTCACAGCTGAAAACGGAGCTTGGGAGCCTGTTTTCGGTGGCAGAGCACTTGGGCCACCACAGGTGCTCCTGAGACGAGTGATGTCAAGCTGGCCATGCGCACCCCTGCCACGCCCGCCCTGGCCCCCTGAGGTCAAACACAACCCTGATGAGGCTCTCAGTGAAATCAAGTTTGACAACCCTGTTTTAGAGTAGAACTGCATAAAAACACCAGTAATAAATGAACAAGCAAACAAACAAGGCTTTTTTGTCAAATAAGGTACTTTTATCAAACATTATCAAAAATCTCATGGTCTCTTCAACCAACTTGGGCCACATAATTTGTGCTGTACTTCTGTGGATCCAAAACAGGATGGCCTTTCAGGACTATCTGTTTCTACCCACCATATTTTCATATAATGCAAGATTACAAAGACTCCTACCGGGCTGAATGTGAAGTAACTCTAGGGAATTAAACCAGGTAGTGCTTCCCCAGAAAAGCTTGTGGCTTTGAAAAGACCTTTTGGGAAATTCAAAGATTAAAATGGGGTAGAACCATTTTAATGGGGTTCTCAACCTGTAGTCTGTGGATCCTTTGGGGGCATGGTTGTCACCAGGAGTCTGTGAAGGCTTGAAGAAATGTTAGGATTTACATTTTGAGTTAAGTCTTGGCGGTCCATAGCCATGGTCCATGGTCACAAAAGATATTTAAAGGGGGTCTGTGTTGAAGGAAAGGTTGAGAACAATTGGGGTAGAATATTTCTGCAACTATCAACTTAAGTGAGTCCTGAGAGGTCCATTAATATTACATAAAGATTTTTTTCCTTTTCCCAGTAATGAGGAGACAGGATAGGGCTCATTCCTGAGTTATAGCTCAAGAAGTATCAGCAATTGAAAGTAAACACTAAGGGAACAGTACTAGGAAAAGGTCAATCAAAGCTATCTGTCCTTTGATTGATTTTACTAATTTTACAAGGTGGAAGAAAGATTATGTGCTTGGGTTAGATTGAGTAAGATTATGTTCTAGCATAGCTAGAAAACTATGAAAGCTTTCTAAGAGTTTGTCTGACCTAAACATAATCCCCTAATTATATTATCAAAGAAGGCAAGCTCCAAATCTTGAATATGCTTCCATAAAACCTTTTGACTACCATGAAGACGTTATGGAGAATCCAAGAATTGACCTGTATGCTTCTGAAATATTTGGCATGGAGGAAGATATGACAGCATTGCCAGAGTCAACCAGCCAGCCAGCTGGGATTGCCCGTCTCAAACAGGTATGGGCTGGGGTTTGCATCTTGTGCCTGCAACACAAACAAAACTGATCTGGACCTGGGTTATTGAGGAAATGGGGAGGAAGGAGAGAAACAAAGCTAGATGGGGTGACATGGACCTATCTGGTGATACATTTCAGAGTACCACTATCTCATAACTATTAGAAAAACTGGAACTTGGCAAATGTAATGTGAGTTTCCAGGTCGGCTTTAGCATTGCTGGCAGGCAGTACTCATGTTGGTCTCTCTTAATTGTCATGAAATACTTGCCTTTTCCTTTTGCAACTTCTTCCCTTTTCTCTTACCATTCTGTCCTAGATGTGGCTTTCTAGCCTTCTTAGATCTTGTGGAGATGCTTCATGTATTCTTTCTCCCAGCTGTGGTTCATTTATTATTTATCCTTTAATTGTCAATAGACATAGGAAGGTTGATAGTTGGTTGATCAGTCAGTAGATTGATGCAGTTCACTTCAGAGATGCTCAGTGCAGATGAGAAAAAGATTCTACTTTCTGGAAAAATTACAATAAGGATAAATTGGACTAGGCCCAGCCTTTGCTTTTGTTAATGCACTCGCTTCCCAGACAGAGGCTAGGGTGACATTAAAAAGGGAAGGTCTATATCTGATTCTTCTTTTCTTGTTTCCAGGCTGAAGGTGTTTTAAAGAGCAAAAGGACTGAAAGACAAAAAAAACAGCCAATACAGAAAGCTGGAGATGGGTTGAAAAAACAAAAAAAGATTTTGAAGAAAGAGAAATACCAAAGTCAGACAGAGTTTGTTGTTGGTATGACTTTGCTATTACACATTGACAATTTAGGAAGAAGTCAGAAGAGAAAGAGAGAGGGAGGGAGGGAGAAAGAGGGAGAGGGAGAGGGAGAGAGAAGAATGATATAATTTTCTAACAGTTTCTCAATAAGCAAGGGTTATTTTGGTGACCATGTAACCTGCTTTACCAAAAGCAACCCTTTGTCAAGTTCTGGAAAACTGTCTATCCACCAATGAGCAAGGAGTTTTGCTGAGATTATATTTAGTTGCATTATTTTTCTAAAGTTAAAAATACTCATTTACATTGGTAGGGGCAATATTTTGGCACATTTATGCCATCTTTGGTCTCATTTCCTGATGAAGCTTCCTTGGTTTTCCTTTTGTTTTTCTGGCCAATATTCTAAAGAAAGTGTTGGTAGACTAGGGCATTGATGATGTTACTTAGTTGGGTATAAAACATCTGCAACCAAACAACCAGCTCTGAGACTACCAAGGACTCCACACTTCAACCCTGAGCAACATATATTCTCTTCTATTGGAAATCATTGGCAATGCCTCTGGGGAAGGAATGCCATTGTAAGCATTAAAAAGATTGTGTGAATCAGTCAGATCTGTTGCCGAAATAACAATGGAGCACCATTTAAAGTAGAAAAACAAATTTCAAATCATCTACAAATAAAGCAGTATACAAAGACTCACTCTACTTCCACATACCAAAAAAAGCAGTTAATTGGGCCAAATATTTCAAAAATGATTTGGGGGGAAATACTTCAGAATTTACATGAGGGTAGCACCTCTGTTTGATGTGGTAAATCAGCACATCTTTTTCAGGCTTCCACAAAATGGGTTTTTTGACAAGCCAGCTCATGAACTTCAGTGGCTTTTTTTTAACCACTTACATTTTTTTCCAGACTGAGGCAGAAAGCTAAATAAAGACCAGCTGCTTTAATGAATAGCTGAGAGAGATGCTGCTCTCCTGTGAGTTCTAAAGTACTTAATTTCTAAGTGTGCTCAGCCCTAATAATCAGTTGGATAAATTCTCTCAATGGAAAACTTTGGTGGGCTGACTGCCCATTTTATAAAAGAAAAGCCTAAGAACAGATAAGGTGCTGATGCTTCAACAGATCTGGGGTGGCGTGGGGGTGGAAACAGGTGGGACAAGGCTCCTTTTAGATTTGAGGAACAAAAAAACTTAACTGTTTTTTTTTATCACTTTGCTCCCAAACGCCTGTGAAGGTACTATCACACAATTCTCTGTAGCATAGGCCTAATTCTACAATTAATAATTTTAAAATATCTGTGAAGTCATCCCCCACAAATGAGTTACAAAAGGTAATTTTAATCCCAGTTATAGATCTGTGGAATAAAGCAGAATAAAAATACTTCTTTCTTACAGGGAAGCCCAGAGAGAAAAGAATTATTAGGAAAACAATTGCTCACTCCAAGGGGGAACCCACGGCTGCCAAAAGATCAGCTAGTGTGGAAGAGCAAACCCACGAGAGAGATTCAGGGCAAGAAGATGTTGAAGCAGAACCTATTAGCTGCCTTGTAGAGGAACAAGGAGAAGAAGGAGGAGGTGACCAAAGTCTTCCTGATTCTAGCATTTTTATAGAAGAGCATCCCTTGACACTTGATATGAACCAAACGTTTAGCGAAGAGGTTGGCAATACTTCCAGGTTTCATCCAGGATCTGCTAGTGAAACCTCTATTGCTACCTACAAAGCAGTCTCCAATGCAAATGGTTCCCAGGCTGATGCAGAGGAGGGAAATCAGCTAAAGGAGGTAAGGTTTGCTTCCTCCCCCCCCCCAGCCCCAAATAGAGGCTCATTTAAATTTTCCTTACATAATTTGTTTATTGAAGCTTATGATAAAATATAAGAAGCTAACTGTTCATCGCTACCTTTGTATCAGATTTATCTGAATTAGAAGTGGACATTCTTTATTGTCTGCCAGGCTAACAGCAGTTTCTCATCAATGTCTGATAAAAAGTAAGCTCAACTGCCTTAGTAAAATTTCCTCCAACATTTATGTGTGGAACTACAGTGCTCACTAGGATATGCCAAGGCCTTGTGCTAAGGCTGGCTTAATATTGCCACTCTGTTATGGGAGCACTGTTTCAAGTCCTCCTTTTCTTGCATATGATAGTTCTCTGTTCTTGGAAAACTGTGCAGTAATCATACAGTGAGATTTGTAACAAATATTGGGTCTGACGATAGTCTATGGTCAGATATGCCATAGCTATGGTCGGCAGCAGGACCAGCAGCCATGTTCAGCAGGAGCCCACTTCTGCTTGCTCACTGTCACAATGGAGCAGGAGGCTCAGCAACATGCTGGTGCCACGGCCATGAGGTGAAGCACGGAGTGGAGCTGCCCCATGCGCCCCGCACTGGCTTACCTCAGGGCCCCTGCAGCCAGGCCCTGACACCTGCCTCACCTTGTGGCCATGGCACCATTGCAGCCGTGAGCAAACAGAAGAAGTGAGCCGGTGGCCATATGGGCTCCTGCTAAATATGGCTGTCGATGCTGCCACAAGGCAGTTGTCAGGACGTAGATGGCCTGACTGCCCCCTGCAGCCAGGGGGCCTCGTGGTAAACGTGAGGGGGGTGCATGGGGCAGCTCCACCCCCCCAACTGCCTCACTTTGTCTCATCTCGTGTTGGCACCCCAAGCAATCAGACGGAATAGACGGTCGGCCAGCTGCACAGGCTATTAAGTAGGGCTTATTTTGGGGGCAGGGCTTATAGGTGCACATGTAAAGTCATGCTAGAGCTTATTTTCAGGATAGGTCTTATTTTCGGGAAACACGGTGTTTCCAGTTCACTATAAGCCAAAAAAATGCCACAGTTCTCAATACTATAGCAATGTTATGAAAACTGATTTTGAAACTGGTGTAAAGTCATCACATGGAAGCACTCTAAAAGGCCTGGGGACAACCAGAACATTGTCAGGTTACAGCATTTGATTAAAATAGGGTGATTTGAGTTCAAATAGCCATGCAGGGATAAGTCCCATTGGGTGACCTTTGGCCAATCACCATCTCTCAATCTAACGTGTCATACAGAATTGCTGTGAATGTAATAGTGTGTGTGTGTGTGGGGGTGTATTTAAAGGCCCTTGGAAATAAATGTAATAATGCTCGCTATAAACTTGATAAAGTTTGCCACAGTTTAAATAAATCCCGTATCTGCCTTCTTCAGATACCAAATATATTGGAAATGCCCTTCTCTACTCCATTAATGAAGTCCAGACTGGATTTAGTGTTTGATCCTAAACATCTTTTATACTCCTTTTTCAATTGACCAGGATTTGTCTCTGAACAAAGAAGAGCTGAAACTATCACGAGATAGGTTAATAGCAGAGAGGGCAGAAAAGCGACGGCTGGCAGTGGAGACAAAGCGAAAAGAACAGGAAGAGCGGAAAAGGAAAGAGCAGGAAGAGCAGGAGCATATGGAGAAAATGAGAGAAGAAATGGAACAGGAGAAGCAGAGGAGGATTGAGGAGTTTCGGTGAGCAGAAAGAAATAATTTTCTCCTATTTGACAAGAAAAGTTGAGGGATGCTTTCACACTCTTCCTTTCCCCAACCCCATCCAAAAACTGCCAAGAAAACATGGATGCCTGTGGCAGCCTTTCTGTCCCTGATTCCCCCAAAGTCTTTTGAAACTTCAGAAATTAAGAACAAGCAAGGAACATCATAAACCAGTCAGTGCTCCCTTCAGCTAACCCAATGAAGAGTGTAGAAATGGTTCTTAGCTATCAGGCTGCTCCTGGAGTTATTGTAACAAGTTTTCTTGCCCCACCATAGAAAAAAAAGGAAAAAGTAAATTACAAATCCAATGGCTCTTGATCATATTTCCAAGTTAGGGCTTGAGAAGAATTGTTCCTAATTTTTATTTCTGGTCTTACCTGTTTGATCTGCAATACATTCCTGCGCAATGCTTACCTGAGTCCTACTGGACTTTTATGACCAACTTTATTTTCTCTCAGTTTAAGAAAACAGCAGCTTGAAGCAGAGCAACAACAACAGGAAGAAGAGGCAGAAAGGAAACGACGAGCTGAGAAGGCAACCCAAGACCAGGCCCGGCGGCTACAGGAGGAACAGCGTAGGAGGTTTTCGGAGATACAGAGGAAGAAGCAGGCACAGGAACTGGAACGGGCAGGTAACCTAAGACGGGCCATGATGTCAGAGCCAATCCCAGTCTGTGGAGATCCTTAGCAAGACCGTCATGGGATTCCTCTATTAAACTCCCTAGAAGGTTTCTAAGTGCCTGGCTTTGTGGTACTTGGGAGTCGCCAAGGAAGATAGCAGGGTCCACTCGATGGGAGTGCTACTTTAATATATCTTACAATGCCTTTTTAAAAAATAAAGTGTATTTGTGTTTGTTTTAAAAAGAGGAATAGTATTACTAAAAGTTGTCAATCGGTTCAAATATACCCATATCATTCCTTTCCTATCCTTGACAAATTGCCCTTTTAAAAAATCAGTCAAAATCTCATTTGACTACACATACTGCTTTATTATTACCACTCCCCAAATTCAAAACAATATCTAGAGGATGTGGGGTAAGGAAGAAAACCATAAGGAAAGAATAAATTCTGAATTCAGTATTATTCCTAGCATATAAACAGAAACGTTTTCATGACATTTTACCAATTTAATGCATATTCTAATAGACAAGTGTAAAACATTTCCCAGTAAAATATTAACTTTCTAGTGATCTAGAGTGTCAGTAAGACTCTTGTGTCATTTATAGAAAATTAAGCTTTTTGGGTAGGTGGTATCATTGACAAATTTCCTGGATTAATGGGCGGTGGCAAAATAAAAATATTTGTAATCAAATATATGGCAACGTTTAGAGACTAGAATAAGGCCAAGGAAGGACAGTTATTTCTTTAATTTCACCTCATGGTGAAAAATTATTTACTGTAGTTTATAAGAAATATCTATCCATTTTGTAGAAGCTTGTCTTTATTTTATCTTTGGATATTTCAAATGGTCCTTTGAACGGCTATGGCTGTTCCTATCTCAGCAGCACCTCTCAAAAGTCAAGGATGGTCCCCTGCTTGGAGAGACTAGTACTCCCCTGTTTTAACAAAATTTTACTTTTTGTTTCAAATTTCAATTCCCCTCTCTTTGGTTCTGGTCTCCAATGGAATTCTTAGGCATTTCTTTCAGCAGTTCAGTTCAATGGTAGTTGGAGGCTAAGGTTATTAAATGAATATGAGCTCATTTAACTCTATAGGAAATCCAATTGCTGATGTTAAATAAGTGCTATTGCTATTGGTCTCGTGAAATTCTTTTCAGTTTATCCAGTGGGTTTGAAGAATTCTTATTTTTAATTCCATGTTTTATATACATCTCCAAAGAAATCTTCAAGACAAATTTTGTTATCATGCACAAATCTTTAATTATTTTCAACATTTTATACTGCTTTTTATATAAACAAAATGTGATAAATATAATAAATTGTACAGTAGTTTAAACCAATAAAGACCATAAAATCTAAAAACAATTTTAATGTTAACAGCAACACAATAGCTGACAGAAAGGCCTGCGTGGGCAAATAAATAAGTGTTCAATTTCTGGTGAAAACACCAAAGTTCAGCTTGAGATTTATTTTGGTTCCGCTTCACCACACTCCTGTTTTATTTCTACAAGACGTAGATTTGGCTGAGAGAGAAGCTGGCCTTTTTTGAAATTTTATTTATGCCCACTTCTATTGTTCAGTCCCAACATTACTCCAGCTGTTTATTGTTTGGCACAATGTTTCCCTTTGGTCCTCTAGCTTTTCATAATGTAACCACAGTGCAAAAATATAAATGCTTTGCAATAAAACATCTAATTAATCATGCACTTGGGGTTTCCCCTAAATACAGTGTTTTCCTATCTTTTCACTTCAATTACTTTATTTCTTCTGAAATAGAAAGATCTATTAGCTTGCTCGCTTGCTCTCTGTTCTTTAGAAGCAGAAAAACGGAGACAGAAAGAAATAGAGATGCAGCTGGAGGAAGAACGGCGACAGCTAGCAGAGATGGCCGAAGAGCAGAGGTTGGAATATGAGAAGAGGAAAAAGGAGGAAGAAGAGAAAATGAGGCTTGAGGCTGAGGAGAGAAGGAGAAGAGCTGAGGAAGAGGCTAGAGTTGCTTTGGAAGAAGCAAGAAAGCAAGCGTTATTACTCTCAAGGTATACAGAACTTCCTAGGAAAAATTCATTCTTAATAGTGAATTATGGCAGGATGCCTGTTTTCGGGTATTACAGCATTGGATCTACCAGAAGCCTAACTTAATGTCAGATAGCTTCAGTCTTCCTCTTAGCCTAAGTCAAACTCAAGGCCTGGGGACCAGATCTGGCCTGCAGGGTGCTTAGATCTGGCCTGCGGGGCCACCCTGGAAACAGCAAAGGACCGACCCACGTTGCCTATGCCAGCAAAAATGAAGCTAGCAAGACTCGTAAGCTCCATTTTCGCTGGCAGAGGGTTGCAGGAGGCCATCCTAGTCAAAAACGGAGCTCAGGAGCCCATTTTCACTGGCAAAGCGCTCGGGCCACCATAGGCACCCCTGACACAAGTGATGTCATGCTGGCCACGCCCACCCTGGCCCCCCAGGTCAAATACAACCCTGATGCGACCCTCAATGAAATCGAGTTTGACACCCCTGGCCTAAGTAAACTTGAGTCACATTTCTAGATTAGAACCTCTTCCTGCATCCAGTAAATACAGTATATTCACCAGTCACCTTGCATTGACTGAGCCAGGAGCAATGCTCAGTCTTTACAAAAAAAAATGGATAGGTCAAGGAAAGGATCTTAGATCACTTTCAGGTTGATTTCATAGGCAGGAATCGCCCATTAAGTTATGTCTTTTATTTAAATGTCCAGGCATCCAATAAGTATTCATCGTAGTGTGTTCTGCCCCTAACCAGTAAATATGCTCCTGTAGTTTGTGATAATAGCTTTTTATTAGCAATACACTTTTGCCAATTGATAATTATTAATGCTTAATGTTAATGGCAGTGAGTTTCCTGTGAAATTCTCCCTAATGTTTAGCTGCTCCCAAATGCTTTGGCAAGGATTTTTTAGTGGAACACATACTGTAATTCTTATTTTACAAGTTACAAATTGCATTAATGCTGCACATTGCTTGAAATCCAAGATTTAAGAGACTGGATTTGAAACTAGTTTGCCCATAACTGAAAGTGTCATGTGGAAGCTCAGCTCTGTATCCCAATAGGGGATGAGTTATAAGAAGTCCCTTGCCCCTTTGTCTTCCTTGTTCAGCTAGGGACTGGCCTTTGTTCTTCAGCCCACTTCAATTTTCCATATCTGTTCCCTATAATATAAAATTACAGATTTTCTTTTATTAATTTATCTGGTTCCAGACAAATGGCAGAACTGGAGAAACAGCAACAATTTCAGTATCATCTACTTGTAGAAGCCTGTGGACTGGATCAAAGACAGGATATTTCGCGTCCGTGGGTTTATTCCTACTTCCAGCGTCTTTTTACGACAGAAGATGATTAAAGTCCTAAGCCATGTCCAAATATCTTTTTGGGTTTTATAAAAACAAACTTGCATTCTGACAAGTTTTCCCACAGACTAAGAAGTAAAATATAGAACTACTAAATGCTTTTCTTCAAATTTTGTCTGATCCCTAAGAAAGTACTGACATATCTAGACAACGTTCTAAACAATTTAACCCATACTGGGATGTATGTAAATATAATCTACGTGCTGTTATTGCAAACATGCCGTTTCCTTTAACACTAACCCCAACTATAGTCAAGCTAGCTTAATGGGTGGTAGTAAATGCCATCCCGCTTTTGATTGGTTCCTATGCAGTTTCATCTCTAAACTTGTTAAATTATTTTTTCTCTACCCTTCTAGCTATTTCTTTTTTAGGCTACAAGTAAGCCTTTTCCTTTGAAAAATCCTAAGGTATAAGAGACTTCTTAGGTTATAAATCTCAAGATTAAATTTAAGAGATGAACTATATTTTTGTTTTGTAAAATAGAAATATAGACCTTCCTGATGAATAACATGTTTGAAATAGCAAGGTGATCTCCAGATATAGGGGCCTTGGTATTTCTATTTAAGAGACAACCTAATAGCATGATTCATACTCTCATTTCTGCAGTGTTTTGTGTTTTCACTGTGAATAAATTTTTATGGTTCTAGAAATTAGTCTGGTGTAACGTACTGCTCAGGTGTAAGGAATTCTCAGCTGTACAAGTTCTTCTAAAGCAAATTCAGCTGGCCCCCAAATTTTCTTTCAGACTATGCTATTATTTATTTTTTAAAAATGAGTCTTATTTTTTAGTGTTTAATCTTGTAGACATTTAAAACTTTTATCTTGTAAACTGCTGCCCACTCTCTAGGAGGAACACCAATGTAAGGGGCAAATAATCATGTTACAAGGATCACGTTACAAATCTTTCCCACTGACTTCATTCAAATGTTTAATGCTAAAGATATGGATAACACTTAAGCCCAAATTTTGATTTTTGAAAACAAGTTTTAATTTTTAAAAAAAGTTTGGCATGCGTACAAAAAGGCATCAGAAGTGGGACATGGAAACTACAAGCATTGGAGAAGATCCATTTAACACTTTACAGTTAAGTGCCTGAAAATTAAATACAATTAAATGGTTTGTTAAAGAATGCTTAAGAACATTGCAGTCTCAATTTCTGACCTTTCCCATTCCCCTGGCAACAAAAATAAACCCGAGGTAGAGCAGCGCTTCTAGTCCTGCCATCAATATTGCAAACCTGAGCTAAAGAATCTTTCTAGCACTGACAGGTTTTCTATGACAGTTCTGCAATTGGCTAAAAGAGATATGAAGATAGAACATTTTGAATTAGACAATCACTTAGGAAAAAAAAAGTTTTGTTGATCAGGCCTCATTCCAGAACACTATTTCACATAACTTCCAAACACGAATAATTTATTTCCAGAAAATTAACTTATTTTCAGGGGTACTTACACTCTAAGATTGCCAATGGGAGCTGTCTGAAAAATCAACTAGTTTACTTCTCTATACAAACAGGATTTAATGCAGGTCTTCAATCCTGAACCTATTGAAGTCAAAAGAAAAACTCTTGAATTCTAAAAAGTGAGGATACTGATCTTGGATCAATGTTTTTTCAGTGTTTCTAATCTTTATTACACTAATAGTGCACACATGTGGGATGCATGTAACTCTGCAAAGTACCTAGGTTTTCCAAGACCCAATACAGATTACAAAATAGTGTTAACTTGAAATCAATAGCTTAGGTTATTCACATCTAATTTGAGTCCCAATATTTTCTGTGATTCCCTGAAACTGAAGAATTGGTACAGCTCTGTTTTTTAAACACCAATAAAGGTGTTTAGATAGCATTTTCATTTTTTCCATATTTATTCATTACTTTACCATTAATTTTCAGAGTTCCAGAGCTATACATTACAAAATACAACTCCCAGTGAAAAATAAATTCTTGATTTCTACTTATATACTGAGAGCAAGCAGCAGGGAAAGTGCTAATTCTCAAAGGTGAATCAACTTTTTTCCTGTGTAACATTCTCCAGCATCGATAAGAAATTATCTTCTTTAAATATTCTTCACTAGTTTTTCAAATAATCTTCCAAATTTATGTCTTAAAAGAAAATACAGAGGTTTATGAATTTGTTTCCTCTTATTTATTTAAAGGGAAGCCAATACAATCTATGTCCATTGAAAAACCACATTCCAGACAAACAGATACAACATAAAAATCATAACTCTTGTTGCATGAAGATGTACATTAATTAGAATTTTCCTAGGATCTTCTGTTGACAAAACCCCAAACAATTTCCATGTTATCTTCAGTGAAGCCATTTCAAAGATAATATCACCATAAAGAAACTACATTTTTGCCATCAGTATTTGCATACTTCCCAGTAAAATCTACAGAAAACTCTTTAATAGTAGAACACAATCCTTCTGTTTATATTTCAAAAAGTTTCCGTATCTTCTTCTCTTAAAATCCACAAATAAAAGTCACACACTTAAATTTCAGGCCAATGTGAATAGTAGAAACCTCTGCCCACTGTCAAATAGTCAAGGCTTGAATACATGACCCTTGCCAACATGTAACTGCATGTGTAGAGTTGCTTTTCTAAAGAGGAAATGGGAAAAATTGGGAAGTAGAACTGCAGGAGGATCACAAAAGTCTGACACAATGACAGTGTATAATGAGCACAAGAATTCAAAACAGACAACTGGAAATAATATTTAAAACATAGGAATGTGGTGTTGGTTTTAATTCAGTGTTATATACCACATTACAAAAGAACTATTATTTAAAAATAAAAAAGGATAAAGGGAAAGGGGAAAAAAACAAACATTCTAAATTGTTGAATGGCCTCCTGTCTGTTCCTGATAAACCTCAATCACATCTTCTTCTTCCATTCCAAGCTGTAAAATAAGAACCATAATTTTATTTTTAAAAATCCAAAATATACAGCCATATTGGATGTTCACCATTCACATTGGTTCCATGGATTTTCTGCAGAAGAAACTAGCAGCAGAGTTGACAAATAAGTAAACAGTGCATATATAAAGAGATTCTCAGCAAGTATTGAGTTTACTAAAACTTTATTTAAAAAAAATATATGCTACAATACACAATCATTAAAAATCTTATACCACGAAGCATGGTTCAAGCCTAATTTTAAATTAAAAATAATAATTCCATATATATTGATAAGTTACTCTTTGGTTATGTCTTCTGCACTATAGTAAGATAATTATCAAACTGTTTATATAAGCTATAGATCTATTTCACTTTCTCCATGTATAAGAGAGTAAGAAGTTCTTGACTTCTGTGAAATGCAGTGCTTTTTAATGATAGTATAGTTATGAGCTTGGTTAAAATGGATGATCATATAAATTTTTAAATAAATAATTGTAGAGATTATAAATATATTGCAGAGCTTGGGTAATCATTTCCTTTTTTAAAAAATTCTTAAGTCACCTAGAATCACACACTTGAGATGGATGGCAAATACGTTTAATAAATAGTTACAGAATAAAATAAAAGGTCGTTCTCGTGAGCTTGTGGATAATGTAGGAAAGATGCAGGGTAGTAACTCCAGGAACAGTAGCTACATTTTAGTGCCTTGTCAGTTTTTTAGTATTATCAGTTCTTATGTATACAGGTAGTCCTCACTTAACGACAGTAATTGGAACTGGAAGTTCTTCTCTAATTGATGGAAATGCTGAACAAACATTTAATAAGAGTTACAATTTCCTGGGAACTTCATGGTTTTTATAGCAATAAACTGGTTTGCCACTGCCATTTTCTAGGAAGTTTTTTTTAACTGTCCTGTCTTGCCTACAGCTGTACATTTTCTGAAGATTTCCCTATCATGTACTAGTCAGGTTTGAGCCTCCTTAGTAGGTTAGATCACTAAAGTTGACTACGAACTTACCTTAAGATGTATCAATTAAGAGTCTGGTACAAAAGAGATATTTACAAATAATAAATATCCAGAATTTTGTTTTCTATTGCAATAACTGAAAAGTGTTGTCTATTCTTCAAAGCAGATGTCTACTCCAGGTTTCCTCAAGCTTGTTCATTTCAGCAATGTAATTTAAAATGGAAATTCACTTTGTTAAATAAATTCATTTCTATTCTTAAGCAATCAGGATTGGATTGTTTGCTTGTTTTAGGTCAATCCAACTTCTTCGAATAGCTATTGCCAAAAAGCTATACAATACTGATATAACTACAAACAATATTAGGAATTTATCTCCAAGAATACTTACCTCTTTTGGAGTATGATTATCAGTAATTCTCTGACCCTCAAAAAGGAACCTGAGTGAATTCATTGGAACTCCCTAAATGAAGAGAAATTGAGAGTGTCAATTTTAATTGATTGAACAAAAACCCAGATATTCACTACTGCCTACCATTCATTTGTTTGTTTTAATTTTTGGATTATGCAGTAATACATTCAGTCAGGTACAGAGGAACTTAAAAACTGAACTTCTTATATTTGACATCATGTGAGCAAGGAAAACTTCAAGTCACAAACCTGTCTCTGACAGTATGATTCTTTAAGTTTCTTTAGATGTGTTGTCATTTTCACCTTGAAGTGAATTTCACTGCTGTCCTACAAATTGAACACAAAATATAATAATTCTACATAGTATTAAAATGGCACATATTATAGATATGTAAAATGTTTTCAGCTTGGATCCAATACTTTTTTCCTTAAGTATGATCCTATGCTTGAGATATAACAAAGTGTCATTCCACCCTTGAGTTTCCAGTTTTCTTACATCTTACAAATTGCTTTTTCTTAAATTCTTTCACACACAAGAGATTTATTTCACAGGTTGATGGATTAACATTTTAGGTGTTTGGTTTTTTCTTAAACAATCCTATATTAGCCAATAAAAGAGATTACATCCCTGCCACTAGCTTGCAATAGGGTTAGGAATAAGAATCCTTTTAAACACGTGTTGTGATCAAGAACCATTTTGGACATAAAAGACAGACTGCAATCTGCCTGAAAGCAGGTTTAATTGTTGATTATTACTTGTTAATAAAAATATTTTAATAAACTCAACTTTTCTGTAGGTAAAGTGTAAGTAAGTAACTTAGTATAGAATTGGTAAGTAAATGTAATAGATTTTTTGCTGTCATATTATTTTATTACCATTGAATTCATATTGAAATATAAACTTGCAAATATAATCTTCCATTGTAAAAACAATGTTAAAAGTAAAACAAATTATAAGGGACACAATAACATTTTGTTCGGAATTTGCAACAAAGCTTGAAATGTTTTGAATATTCTATTATAGGGAACAATGACAATTTTTGTGACTTTAACTTGTTTATTTTTCAATGTCTATTTTAGATGCACACATAGAAGAATGGCTACATTTTTTTTGCTTCTAGAATTTATAACTTGTATAATACCAGGAAGCTGAAATTTAATACAAAATCAGACTTTTGATTATGATAGGACTGTTAAGAAATTTTTATAGTCCTCTTATGCAAGAATACTTGTGTTTACAAAATACAAACACCATTTACTAGTCTACATATATACAGTACTACATTAAAACATATTTTAGCAGACAAAAAAAGGCAGATCCTGTACTTGCAGGAAAATATTTAAAAGAACTCATATACTGTATAACTACCTATCTATATGGTTATATCTGTAAAATTAGGCAGGATAAATGTTAATAGAATACATTAGAACTCACCTGCCCAATGACCTTAAGTTTAATGTATTCTCCCTCTTTTTTATCACCCAAATCCTCTGCTGAAGGTTTGGCTTCCTGCAATAAAAAAATGAAACACATACAGAGACAAAAATGGTAACTACGAGAATATTCTTTTCATGCTTCTCTTTTTTGCATATTAACAGTGAATTAGTTCATAATAAGGTTGTTTTGGAATTTCTTCTAGCTCTTTGTCCTTCTCAGACAGGTTTAGAGGGAGCGGAAGAACATAAAATAAACTCAACATGACTAGATTCATTAATAAAAACATAAAGCATGTTAAAGCTGTAACTAAGATGCTACAAAGTACTAAACAATTCCCAATTTTTAGAGTTCTGATTTCATTTATTTTACCTATAGTTGATTATATTTTTAATAAAGCATCAATTCAGAGCTTCAAAAAAATCTCTAAATTCCAATTTTAATTCCTATATAAAAAAATGTAGCTAGGAAACAGGAAAAATCATTGAAGATCAAATACTCTCAATAGGCAAAATTTTAGCTGTCTGGGTGCTTGATCCAATCTGCAAAATCTAAGAAATGATTACAGGTAGTCCTTGACTTACAATTGAGCCCAAAATTTCTGTTGCTAAGTGAGGCAGTTGTTAAATGAATATTGTTCCATTTCACAAAATGGGACAAAATTCTTGCCAGAGTTGTTAAGTGAATCACTGTAGTTGTTAAGTTAGTAACACAGTTGTTGAGTGAATCTGGCTTCCCATTGATTTTGCTTGTCAGGTGACAAAGTGATCACATGACCTCAGAACAGTGTAACTCATAAATATGAACCAGCTGCTAAGCATCTGAATTTTGATCATGTGACCATGGGGTTGCTGCAACAATCGTGTGAAAAAGTCATAAGTCTCTGTTTTCAGTGCTGTAGTAACTTCGAACAGTCACTAAATGAACTGTTATAAGTTGAGGTCAAAGTGACCTATGACCAGTTGTCAATACCTTCAACCATTGCAGCATCCCCATGGTCATGTGATCAGAATTTGAGTTTGACAACTGGCATGTATTTATGGCATGCACTGACCCGGGGTCATGTGATCACCATCGGTAACCTTCCCAGCCATCTTCCACAAGCAAAGCCAGTGGGGGAAGTCAGATTCACTTAACAACTGCAGTGATTTGCTTAACAAGTATGGCAAGAAAGGTAATAAAATGAGGCACAAATTGACAACTGCCTTGCTTATCAACAGAAATTTTGGGCTCAATTGTAGTCATCAGTGAAGGACTACTTGTACCTGCTCCTTTAACTCAAATCACAAGATAAAATATAGCTAGCAGTAAAGAAGCTTAGCTTTTCTTCACTTCAGAATATAGTTAAATTACAGCTTATTTTGCAATGAATAGTTAATAAGAGGCTTCTCTTAGTTACAATCTATATGCAGACAGAATGCACAACTACCTAAAGATACAGTAAATACATAAAATGAAGCTAGTCTACTTATTCACTGAAAAAATTATTGGTAGTGCCTAATTAAATGTAAATTCCCTTATGCTTCTCTGAAATGTAAAGTTAGACCTCTAAGTTTCAATTTTATATAGCTCAGAAAGTACCAGAACAGGCTATTTATTTACATTGCTTTTCATTATCTTCTTATTGATTCAGTTTCATTCGTATTTAGTATATATTCTGAAACTTGTAAGTTCTAACTGTAAAAGCAATTCCATGAAGTACTTCAATGAAATCATGGACAGAGCAGTTCTAAGTCTTAACTGACTTCAGAGGTTCTCCAGTATTTAGTGCTCTGAAACCTGTCCCTCCCACATTTCCAGTTCTCCTAAATATGTGAGGACAGTATTCTGTGTCTTTCTCTCTGACTTTGAATGTAAATTAAGTTATACAAACCAGAAAAAATAATAAAAACAAACAGCATCACATGCATATAACCAGTACTATTTCCTTTTGATACTGAAGAAAATCTGAACTGCAGGATTACCGACTGACATGGCACTGGGGTTGAAATATTCACTGGTTGAAATATTTTGGGGGGAAAATTAAGATAAAATTAACAGCCCAATTTGTTCCCCACTTTAAGAGATAGGGATTCCCTATGCAAATTCATAAAACAGTGCAACTGCTCAAATATAACACTTTATGATAGCATTATATGAATGAGCCCTGTGTCCATGCTGAATCTCTATTTGCTTGGAAAGAGACTGGAAGTTTGCACTACTATATTTAACACTTTCCAACACTTTACTATTTCTGAAACAAGTCAATTGTTGTCACTATATGGTTAAAATAATCCACCATATGGATTAATTGCACGCAAGTCAAAATGAAAGCAACCTTTTGTAAATTCCTGCTCACATTCCCATGAAGCAAAGACTCATAACACTAAGGTATAAGTTAATGTTATGATTAAGACAGTGTAATGATAAAACTGGCCCATTATATTTAATTTGCTGAACAAATTCAGTTTGAATTAATGGCTAAAGAGACCCTTTCTATTTTTACTCCCGTCTGGCCACTGCATGGATTTCTCTTCTACAGTATGTATGCTATAAAAATGCAACAAAAAGGCCATGCTACTGTATCTTTATAATGTGATTTTTGTTCAAATAATGTCAAAGCTTATGCAATTAAAAAAAAAGGCTATCCTGCCAAAACATGCTTCAGGCAAGCCAAACAGGAAATGTCAGGTCGTGTGAACAAGTCTTGATGTTCCCGATGCAAGCAGCAGTCTTGCAGAACATCTCAAAACAATGGTTCATTTACGATCATCGTGGTCGTTTCTAAAGAAATTTTGCCCCCTTTTCTGGAATGAAACGAGAAGCGGGATCGTGGAGAGGGAAGAGAGATAAAAGGGAGCCCAAACAGAAACTTTGGCCTTTTTGTTATTTCTCCCGATGGGCTTCCTCCATAGGAGCCAATTCAGACCTGTCTCCCCCGCTCTACCGCGGGGGCATTTCGGGGCGATTCTATTACATGGCCCAGAAGCACGTTAGGAAGGCTAAACCCAGGGCATGAAACGGATGCGGAGAGGCAGGCCGGGGGCCAAGCCGGCCTAGGTTCGCCGGGGGGAGGGGGTGTCCCATGCCTGTAAACCCCTCCGGCCGAGAGGACCCGGCTTGTCGTGGCCCCATCTGGCCGCCTGTGGGCTGCCGGGGCGCCTTTCAGCGAGGCGGTTGGGGCGGCCGACTGCGATCTGCTTCCTGCCCAGCGCGAGCCTCCCACCTGATCCGACATGTCTCCCTCGCAGAAGCAGCCGACCCCTCCGCCACCCCCGGAGAAGCGCCTCGCCGATCTAGCTCTCGGCGTCGCCAACACGGAGAGCACAACACACAGGCCGGGCGCGGGCAGGCGGGATTTCCTCTGCGCCTGAGCTCACTTCCCGCTCTCCAGGCACAGCCCACCAAAGAAGCGCACTGCAACTCTGCTCCGCCCCCGCCCAGGGACTCCGGGAACAGTTTTGCGCGAGTTCCAGAGCCGCTCGCAGCCCGCTTTGCAGCGTTCACGACAGTCGCAACTTACTTGCTCCGGCTTTGCGCACGGCCTCCTAGAAGCAGAGGGGAGGTTACGTCTTGCACCTTTTTCTTGTTTGCATCGCTCATCTCTTTCCTCCGAGATTGCGTATTGCCCTTCCTAATAGTAGCGAGGTTGGAAAGCGGCGTATTTTCCAACTTTGCTGAAAAAGAACAGCCACCGATTTACTTCTCTCTCCATCTTATGCCCAGGTAGAGTGGTGGCGGCTATGCGGGCTTCGATGAGGAACCATCTACCTACATTTCAACATAACCAGGTCACAAAAGAGGGGTGACGCAACCCACATGGTTGGACGGCAGAAGTTAGTGTTCATTGACAAAACACACTAATTGCATGGTGTGATATTTTCATACATTAATATGAAAACTCGAAAAAAAATAGAGCAATGCAGCCTGTCTCATGCAGCTAATGTTACCACAGCTTGCATGTCTGCTAGTTTGGTACCTATAGGTGCTGCTAAGCAACAACTAAAGTCCCCCTTTTTCTTGGTTGTTGACACTGGGCTTCCAAGCAGAAGATATATTACTATGGAGGATATGTGGCTACTCAAGTTAAGAAAAAACATGGTTGGCTGACCTGAACAATCTTCTAGTTGTCATAACAACTGCAGATTTCGAACTTCAATGCTATGTTCTACTTTGTCCTCCTCCCATCCCCCCCCCAACTTACACAGCACCTAAAACATGAAAATTGCCATCTGAATGTCATGCAGTTAGACTTTCTAAAATCCTATTTTTAACACATCAAGCTAATAATGCGGGGAGCAATTTGTAGTTCTGCACCAAAGGGAAAAAAATAGATCAACTGATTAAGCAAATACTATCTACAGATTTAGTGTGTGTACAAGTAGTTCTCGACTTGCAACCACAATTGAGACCACAACAGCCAGTTTGGTCTAATGATTGGAAAACAGAAGACCATGAGTTTTAGTTCTGCTGGCTTGGTGACTTGGGGCCAATCATTTTCTCAGCCAACTCATCTCACAAGGTTGTTATGAGAAAAACAGGACAAGGAAGGAATATTACATGCTGGCCACCTTGAGTTACTTCTAAAGTAATAAAGGCAGGTACAAAATCATTTAATAATTAAAAATAATATATACAGAGTTGTAACTTTGTAAAACAAACTTTTTTCTGTTGTTTTTCAGTTACTTTTAAGCATTCATGTATAATTTTGATAATGTATTTTTGTGTTTTGTTCCCCTTTTCTGTAATTTAAACAGCAACAAAAAATAAATTTTAAAAAATGGTTATTTTCTGATTTTCCATGTTATCAGTCAATATAGCTGACATTTTCCATATCTCTTTATACCAAAGTGGTCTGAGTCAGTTATTTTGGCTAAAGATTATTTAACCTCTTTGCAAGAATGATGCAAAAAGCTTATGATGTAAAATATATTGAGTTCTGCATCATTTTCAGGTCTATTATATGTCTATTTTTTATTCTAAATTGCACAATAGATTTTAAATAGAAAGTTTTAAATAGAAAGAGATCTTCCAAACTAATTAACGAGGGTGCACGCTTATTGTTACAGTTTAGGTCTGATTTTAAGATCTCAAAGTATATTTTTCTTAAGAGGCATTTTGGTGACAAAGCCATGCAAAGATATTGTTTTAGCATAAAGATGATTGATGTATTTAATGTTGCGATGAATTATTGCTGTTGTAGCGAAGCTTAGCTCCTGTTGAAAAATAGGCGTTTTGCTAAGAAGCAAATACCGAAGTAAACATCTTAATCAATTTCTATGTAGTTTACAAAATTTACTTTGAGTCCAGATTTAAAATATACAGAAACGCAGACAAAAAAAATCTCCCCACGAGTTTTACTGAAACCTAGAAAAGCCTATGAATTACAAGCATCCCCCGCTTTAGACCACATGAACAATTACTTGACGAAATCGGGTAGCGAGCCCCGCCGTTTCAAAAGTCGAAACGTTCGCTCCCTTTCCCCGCCCTCTGCTCCGTTCCGTCTTCCCAGCAGGCCACGAGAAGCACTTCCGGGTGAAGCGAGCCGAAGACTTCCGCTTGTGGGGCGCGTGTTTCCTGCAACGAGGGTCCGTTCGCCGGCGTTCTTTTGCCAGCGCGTAATCTCCGGCCTTCTCCCGGGGAGCAGCTGCGCTGCCTGCTCTAATCGCGCCGTAGCGATGCTGGTTTTGTTTGAGACGGCGGCTGGGTACGCCATCTTCAAGGTGAGGCTGGGCAGCACGTGTTCCTGGGCTCCACGGGGCGGTTTGGCTGAATGGCGGGAGTCGAAGGCTTGTTTTCGCCCCTGCTGCGTTGAATGGCAGAAGGAGCTAAATAGCGTTAATTTTTTTCCGTAAAGGATGACTTCCCTTTTCCTACTGGGGGTTAGCAACTTGAAAGAAATGCTGACCGCTTTTAGATGACCAGCCCTCTCAAGCTTTCTGAATCCATTTTCAAATTCCCTGAAATTGATTGGCGGTGTCCTGCCTACTTTATGCTCGTGGATGGACCGTCTGACAAACAGAGTCAATGGGGGAACCAGCTTCACTTGACACCCGGGTTACTAACTTATCAACTGCAGTGATTCGCTTAACAACTGTCCAAAGAAAAGTCGTAAAATGGGGCAAAACTCAACAAATTTCTCACTTAGCAACATAAATTCTGGGGTCAATTGTGATTGTAGGGTGAGGACTATCTGTATTTGGGGGGGGGGGGAAGAGCCTGAATTACATGCAGCAGAAATTCTCCCATGGAACTTGGTGCTTTGTATACTTTTTTCTTTAGCCTTCCTGCTGTTATATGGACTGTTGTATGTGCTGGAAAAAGTTGCAAGGAAATGGGTCTTCAAAGTAATTTGGATCTATTTTGTAAAGATAAACTAATCTCTCTCGCAATATTATTAGGGGCTCATTTTGTATTAAACTTTAATCTGAATCACCTTTTTAATTCTCATGGACATTCTTGGTAATACTTAATTTCTCTGCTTGAAGAACTCCCCCCCTCCCCCCAAAAAAGCCCTTGTCTGAGGGAGTACCTCACTCTGTTATTGTATTCAGTTTATATCCTGCCTGTCTACTGATGGACTTTAATTTTAAGCTTGATTCATAAACTTGGCTCCAAAATTGTGACTTTGAATAGCAGGATATAAAGTTCATATCTTTTTTATTCACCTTGGTTAGATAGCTATTCTATGAATAAAAATATATGAACTTTTATATCCTGCTATTCAAAGTCACAATTTTGGAGCCACGTTTAAGGCAGCTAAATAAACATTAGTAAAAAAGTTTACAACTTCCCACTGAACTTTATTCTAACTGAAATTGGAAACGTTAAGTGGCATGGATATACGGTTCATAAAATAGACCTACTGTGTATATTTTTTTTTACTCAAAGCTTGGAGTATAGTTTCACATTTTTAATTTCTCATAGTGACGAATAAGAAAGATATTTTGTTGCCAAATATTGCATATATTTCATTAATTTTTATCTTTACTACAGGTTATAAATGAGAAAAAGCTTCAAGAAATTGATAACTTGTGGAAAGAGTTTGAAACACCTGAAAAAGCTAATAAAATGTAAGTAAAGTTCTTCAAGAAGTAGTAACTAATATTTCAAGAGCATGGCCACTAGTTTTATTGTCTTTCTTGATCTTTTTCTATGGGGTTTTCTGGAACTACTTTATATTCTTGAATACAGGGTATAAAACACTTAAGTCATCTTCTCGTTGGTAGAAAAACCCATCTATAAATCAACTAAACTTGTTATTATGTCTTGGCCATCTTCCAGAACAGGGTGCCAAACTCACATCACAGCGGCATCACGTGACGTGTCAGGACTTTTCTCCCCTTTGCTAAACCAGGCGTGGCCAGCACATGATGCATCCAACCCACAGGCTGGGAGTTTGACAGCCCTGTTCCAGAAGATGGTGAACACTGAGTTTTTCTGATGGGAATTTGCATTATGATGCCTTGCTGTTCGGCATTGTATCTTTTGATGTTTTGTGTTTTTTGTCTTTTTGTATTTCCCTATTTTTGTTTTATTGCATCTGTAAACTGTTAAATTGCAAAGGACTAAAAATATCTGACAACTAGGTTGACATTTTTAGAGCCACTTAGAGTTTTTGGAATGAGTGGCAAAGCTATTTCATTCTAAGAGTTAGGTTTATGCTGTTTAACTCTGCAGCACTATGGCAATTAGGACTATCAGATCCGAGCTGCAAAAATCTGAATGACCACTGCGCTTAGGTATCACAAGAATTGCACGAGAAGGCTTACTGAAGTGGAACAGGATTTGTATGATACATTAGTTAGGAATAAGTAGGAAGTAATCAACTTGATTAATGAACTAATTAAGTGTATCTTATAATTTTATAAAATTCATGTTTGTATACAATATGTGTATGCAGAATGTTTTTGTATTTTGTGTCTGTTATATTTGTAATAGTTACATATTATTCTATAAATAAGGCTGCACAGGTAATCATAGCAATCACAGTTGGGACCAAAAATTCCATTGTTAATTGGTCACTAAGTGAAAAATGACATGACTTCAGCTGCTTACATTTTACATTGGACAACACATAGGACTGTAATGGCAAATGGGATTGAGGAAGAGATGAATCAAAGTTTGGAAATGTACGCATTGGTCACTGTTATTTTTTCCTCACTGTCCTAACTGCAAATGATTGTACTCCAAAGCAGTTGGTAAGCGAGGACTACGTATAACTATTAGATGGGTGGCCAACTTGCCTAAAAGTTAAGTAACACCTGAACCAAAATCTTTTAAAGCATACTTTTCTCTTTGTATAGGAGACACTGACCTGAAGGACTGGGAGTTTTAATTAATAAAAAAAAAGCCAGAGATTGCATGCTTATTAATTTTTGAGTTTCTTGAAAAATGTTTATAAGTGATAGCAATTCCTCAGGTCCTGATGATTGTTGCAAAAACATTTTCAATGTTTTTTATTTAGCGTAAAACTGAAACACTTTGAGAAGTTTCAAGACACAACAGAAGCTCTTGCAGGTAATACTTTTATTATTAAGGTTATTGATCACTTTTAAGGATAACATAATCTTAAACCAGATTCCAGACCATTGAGTGTAATTTTCAGGGATGCATAAATTGACCTTCTAGAGCTGTTACTGTAGAAGAAACAGAATGATTTACTTGAAGGAGGTGGCCCTTCAGTTAGCTTAACAGCAAGCTGCTTAAGGTAAGAGAAGTGCTGGCCACCTGGGATATTGGATTCCAATTCTTATAGCTCCAATGAGTGTGATCAATGATTAGCTGTGAGAAGGATAAAATTTTATTTTTTTTGTAAATTAAATTTACTGCTTTAAATTGGACTTGGAAATACTGTGTTTCTCAGAAAACACGACCCACCCCAATAATAAGCCCAACCCTAATTTTTGGGGGGTGGGCATAATATTATCCATACCCTGAAAATAAGCCCAGGGGGGATGGGCGTGACCAGCATGAGTAGTGGCGTCGGCGCGGGGGGGCTGGCAACTGTCCGGCTGCAGCTGCAGCCCGCTGGCTCCTTGGGGCAGCATTCGCCAAAAAGCCTCCATTCCAAACGCTGAAGTTCCAGAATGGAGGCTTTTTGGCGAACGGGAGGAAAATAGGAAGGGGGGAATTTCCTGTCATCTATTCCTTGAGCTTGAGGAATAGATGACAGGAAAGTCCCCCCTCCCCATTTTCCTCCC
>JANHFL010001661.1:345408-363787 GCA_032468155.1 Oxyrhabdium leporinum | reverse complement strand
CGTGAGTGATGTTGAGTTGGCCACGCCCACTTAGTCACATGACCACCACCACCCCAAGCTACATCCATAGAACCGGTGCTGAAAAAAAATAGATTTCACCACTGTCTATAAGCCACCTTGAGTCACCATGTGCAAATAGGCGGCAATATAAATTCAATATATGGTGATCCACTTAATGACTGCAACAACTTACAACCAAAATTCCAAGTTCAATTGTATTTATATGTCAAGGTCTATGTATATGTAAGCAACTTTATAATTGCCCCCAGATCTTGCAGTTGGTTTTTAAGATCGTGTTATAATTTTTTAGAAGGCAACCAAATTTGCAAATTATATTAGTTTTGGTGGCAAGTGATGATACCTCTAATGATGCTTTCCTGATGTACGACCTATGAGGGTTGCATAGTCACTACCTCTTCTGATGCCACTGCAAGTAATTCATAATTGAAACATGTTCAGGACAACAGCTTGGTTGAATATATATATTTGCTTGTTTCTGTTCTGAGATCTGCAGAAGCTTTTCTAGAATGTACACTAAGATAGCAGAATGCTATGTTTCAGTTAGATCATTATAATGCCAGGAGGCCATTACAACTTAGTGCTAATGGAGCAAAAATATCACAATAAAATACTGCTGTTTTACTTCTTTATGCTGGATTAGAATTTTTTTTTTGTTAAAGTATTCACACTTTAAATCATTATTCCTAGTAATAGTAATAATAATAAATATCACCATCAGTTAATT
This sequence comes from Oxyrhabdium leporinum, assembly GCA_032468155.1. NCBI lineage: Eukaryota > Metazoa > Chordata > Lepidosauria > Squamata > Cyclocoridae > Oxyrhabdium > Oxyrhabdium leporinum. The sequence continues at coordinate 363,042 of JANHFL010001661.1, read as the reverse complement.
GCAAAAAGTAGCTTTACTTGGAACAGTTTGCATCCTGTGACAATACCTTTAACAACAACTCCTATCCCAGGTCCTTGGGTAGGTTTCAGTTGATGAATAAAAATGACAAATCCAGTCTAAACATCTGACATAATAATACATAATAATACATCATCATAATACTAGATCATCATAATAGATCATCATACTCCTGATTCCTCAATACCTTAATTTCATTCCCAGTTTTCTTTGAAATATTCCATAGTTTGAACCTTCTGTTATTTTGTCTTTCAGGTTATTGAGATCTCTGAGTATCGGGCAACGCTGTATGACTATCTGAAAAATAGGATGATGGCCATTGCGCCTAACCTCACTGTTATGGTGGGAGAACTAGTAGGAGCAAGGCTTATTGCCCATGCTGGTATGTTGCAATTCTGAGTTTGTGTGTTGGCTGTGTGCAGCATCTTCGATTATAATCATCTTGGAGATTAACTAAACAAGAAACCATAATGCAGACTTGCATTATCAGGTCAAGAAGTTGGCGATGATGACATTATTTGAACTTTGCTTGATTTCCTCTTGGAAGGTGAAAGCAACTTTAGTCACTACCTCTTCTGAGACACTTCTTGAGCCATTCTCTGCTTTTCTCACTCATTTACCCCTAAATGCCAGATTTATGCTGCCCTTAGGGTATTTTCAAATCATGTAATGGGGCAGACAAACTTAACGTTCAGGATTGTCCCTATAGTTCCCAAAAATTGTATGGTGATGCCCATCCCAATGAGTCCTTTTGTTCCTGTTTCCTAGAGATATTTAGTCAGTTGGAGGGTAGTAGGTATGAGGCTTGTCATTTCCAAATCTTGAACATAATGTTTTGTAAAGGGCCTATTTCAGAATTTACTTCATTCATATAATCTTCTATTATATCTTGTCTGCAATAGGTTCCTTGCTGAATCTAGCGAAGCATCCAGCATCAACAGTTCAGATTCTGGGAGCTGAGAAAGCACTTTTTAGAGCACTGAAGACTAAGCGTGACACTCCAAAGTTTGGTCTGATTTATCATGCTTCCCTTGTAGGACAAACAACAGCTAAAAATAAAGGAAAGGTAAGAGGTTGGACAATCACTTACTTTGTTCTTCTTGCTTTTGTTTCTGAAAGAAGCAGATTGAGATATGGCAAGTTTAATTGGCAGGGGATGAGAAAATAAGGAAGGGTGCTTAAAGTTTGGCTTGGTTTTCAGTGAGGTTTTTGTTCATTGGGTTAGTGTACTTCCAAATATTATACAATGCTTTTGTTCTACATCACCCTAAAACGTTCCATGGCCTAAGGACCATTAATACAATGGTTCTTGTATTAATCCAGTGTTTATGTGAAAAAATAAAACAAAATCACTGCCCCAGTTAAATCATATCCAAGGAATGCTTGTTTAAACAAAGAAGCAGGGCTGTCTGAACTTGTCTCTTCCTAGTCAGTTTGGCATGAGGAACCAGAACAAATGGATTTGTTCCAGTAAGCATGATTAAATATTATCTGCCCTAAGCATTCAGCTTGCACAGGTCTTAGCTGATAGATACATTCTGGGATCCTCTTACCTACATCAGTCTGGTCCTCAGGTTGACATGTTTGTGGGCATTCTCGTCTTTGTGACATTACCAGATTTGTTTCACTTTTTTTTTTCAGATTTCACGTATGCTGGCAGCCAAAACAGCTTTAACTATTCGTTATGATGCCCTTGGAGAGAGTACAAGTGCTGAGATGGGAGCAGAGAACAGATTAAAAGTAGAAACAAGATTACGGCACCTGGAGGAGAAAGGAGTATGTTTGTTTATAAAAGGCCTCATGTTTTTGGCAAATGGACCTTTGAAGATAAAAATGAGTAAAATAACTATTTGAAAGTGTTTCACAAATACCTCAGGCTTGTGTGGTTAAGCAACTGATGGCTACAGGGTGAACAGTAAAGATACAAAATTGCCTCCCTTCCCTTTGGGATATAGAACTGATACCCTGTATTGATTAATATGAAACTCATTATAATTGCAAAGAAGCTTTTATTCCCATCAAATCAAATAGATATGGAATATATTTATTAACCAGTTGTCTATCTTTTTACCTGTAAAAATAGAGAGCACTTGGTTCCTTGCTGATTTAAGTTTTGTGTCCATGATTACGGGTTTTCTTTTTTTCCACTATCATCTATTCTTAACTATTGATCTTTTTAAGGGACTCCATTTGGTTGTATCAATTTTTTATTTTTATTATTTTTAATTTTTTTTTGGCTGTGACTCCCATCCACTCCTATCCAGATAAGACGAATAAGTGGTACTGGAAAAGCTATGGCCCGTGCAGACAAATACCAGTACAAGAGGTGGGTATGTGAATGTTCACTTTACTCATGGATAACTGCCAAGAGTATTTAATTTTTCTGCTCAATACTTCGCTTTCATAGAAATGTCTCTTTTGTCAAAATAAATATTTTCAGACCCACCTAGCTTGGTTGCTTTTCTAGCCATTGTGAAAATGTAGATTGTAATCTTTAAAGAAAAGCTTTCCCAACTTTTGCCATAATGAGCTGATCAAATTGCGTATACCTAGCTGTGAAGTTTACTTTTCTCAATTTGCATTTCTGTATTCAACATTGTTTTAAAAAGAGCCTCTGTTTTACACTGTAAAACTGTTGGTGTAATGTAGCCAATATCTGCTCCTTTAAGCTTTTCACAAATAGCCACAAATTCATTGAAGCTGTTTCACGACCTCCATTAGATCACAGAAGGACTCTACTGGAACAGACTTAAGGTCCTTATGGGTGCTGTGGTAGTACCTCTATTTCACTTTGCCACCCAGCAATTGGCATTAATGGGGTTTCCACTCATTTACAATTTCCTTATTTATACTCCTTTAAACATTGCAGTGAAGTGAAGGTCTATGATCCTTCTGGAGAATCTACGCTCCCCCTGGTCCCAAAGAAGCGCAAAGAACGGGAAGAGGAGGATGAAGAACAGGCAGTTCCACAAAAGGCAAAAAAGGCTAAAATAGAAATCAAAGGTTGGTTTAATGAAGTTTAATGGTGAATCTGTAAAAGGATTTGGTATGATCAAATGCTGACTTGCTGACTTGCAGATTTGCATTTGTCATTAAGAATAGGCCTTTTTTTCTCCCTCAAAATCTCCAAAGTATTTGTTGGGAGGCGGGATTTGCTAATTGGAAGTCCAGAGAAAAGGGACAATCTTGTTCCTAGCCCCCCTCAGCCCCCTCAACAACTCCTTGTTTCCCATAGTGCAAAGTCTCTTGCCCTTTAGCATTTTGGGGGGGTTTCTATTTATAGGCCTACTTCAAATCCTAATATATTTTATCCCACTGTTTTTCCACCTGGGTAGTTAAGTAATTAAATTTAATCCCATGACACAGTAGAAGGTCTTGGCATCAATGTATTTTTAAAGTGTTAAAATATATTTTAAAGGAAGAGCATTTGTTACCTGCATTCACAGCATTTTCATACAAGGCTACCTGCTCCACCTGACTTTTTCTTAGATTCTTTTAATTCTAAATAAATAAATTGAGAGCTGGCACACTGCAAAGATACAGCTCCTTAGACATTCTTAGAAAATAAAAATGGTGGGTGGCTGTAGTCCAGAATATTACATTGAATTCTCCTAATCAACCCAGAAAAAAAACCACCAAGGTCTATTGCTAGGGAGGGAAATGGAGAATGGGATGGGACACAACAGTATGAGTTTGCCTTCTAGTAAATTGCTGTTTCATGATTTGAGCACATCCCGTGTCATAATGCACCGTGAATAAGGAACTCTTTCCCCCAGGTAGCCATAATACATATGTGTGCAGACTAGCACACAGCATTCTTCAGCATTTTAGTCTTTTGCAGAATATTAACATGCCTAATTAATTTCAGGAAGGTCTTCTGGGTCTTGTGCCCTGAATCTTAAATACCTAACTGAGCATCTCCAGAAGAAAAAACAGCTGCTTTTTTGTATTTTCTTTCTGGCAAAGCTTTTATCAACCAAGCTTTAGCTGGCAACCTGGGAATTCTATTCATTTCATAAATACATTTTTAGTTAACTTTGAATGGATTCTTTGTGACATTAGTGTAGAGAACTAAGATGGTAGAAAATATGTGGCTTATATTATCTTGCAAATGAATTGAGTTGCATTTCAACATCTGGAGTCATATTTTGCTTATCTCTGCCCTGCTCCACAGCATCTATGTTTCCTATAAAATGTCTCTATATCACCCTCCACTTCATTATGAGTGAAATGACTTTTGTATGATTATTATACAGATATGTTTGAAAGTTGCAGATAGTAACATTGGTGTATCAGGACACCTGAGTAAGCAGAGTACAAAGCCTTTAAGCAGTGCTTCATGGACCAATATTCTGAGATGGATAGGTGTAAGCCATGGTTGAGAAGGAGAGGCTCATGGGCCCTTTTCTCAGCCTTATTGCTACTGCCTTACAGAACTTTTGCAGCAGAAGAACTTTGTTTTGCTTTTGGTGAATTAAGTCACACCTCTAGACTAAAGTTGCTAGGTCAGAAATTTGAGAAGAGATCCCCATCTCTCTTACTCCCACCTCCACAGTAGAAAAGATTCTCGATCTTGAAGGACTTCCAAAAATCAGTCTTCAGCAAGAAATACTCTTTAAGATTTTCTGTTTTAAATTTTGTCAGTTATTTGACAAGATGTTTAATTTAATGGTTTGGGTATTAAAAATATTTTTTCTTTTGAATCATTCAAAGGGGAAACCCATTTTTAAGAATAACTATAATACTGTATGATGGTTCACGATAATACCAAACATGGTATCTTTCAGGTATACTACAGTTTACATTATGGGCAGTGTGAAACATTCTTCAATGACTTCTTCCAGTTGAGTTCCATGAATGTAAACGCTTTAGTGGAATGCCTTCTCACCACTTCTCTTCCTCCCCAAGGACATCCATAGAAAGTAGCAAAGGTGGCTGCTGAATGTATTCAATTTGGAAATGTTCACCTAGGTAGGCAGAAAATACTTGCCGAGTGATAAGGCAAAGTATGTTTAAAGTACTAGATGAAGTTGCAGAAAACATATCTTATCAGCTTGTTTTCCAGTATCTGGGTTTGTGATAATCCATAACTATTCCTTGATGTGTGAGGAATGGATCATGGCCAGCAGCATGCTCTCAATTTTCAAAAATGCTTTGTTTAACTTGTTTTTGTAATTTTTTCCTGCATTGACAGAAGAAGAGGAACAGGATGAGGATGAGCAAGTTGAACAAGAGGAGGAACATGTTAAAGAGAAGAAAAAGAAAAAGAAAAAACAGAAAACTCAAGAAACATCTGTTTGGGTAGAAGACAATGCAGAGGAGCCATCAACCAGTATGGTGGTGGAGGTAGGACACTCAGAATAGCCTTTCCCATTTGCTGCCCTCCAGAATTGTGTCTGCTGTATACCTTGAATGTTAATGACGCTGACGGGGCTGTATATTTTCTGGTGCAACAAATCTGGCTTCCTTAACAAAGCTATCTTTACTATTTATGTATGCACCTGGCCTGAGTTAAAAAAAAAGCCCCCAATTGTTCAGCTAAATGGAGACTCATAGGAAACGTATATGTTTGATTCACAGGTGAGAGCAGATTAGCAACCTCAGCCCAAATATATCTAGCCTAGAAGAATCTGGAATATCAGATAGAGGGGAAAAAGGCGTATATATGAAGTTCAGTGCAGTAGTTAAAGGTCTTGGGCTAAAAGTGGGAGATCATGGGATATAGTCCTGCCTTAGGTACAAAGGCAGCTGTGTGACCTTAGGTCAGTCACTGTGTCTCAGTCCTAGGAAGGAGGCAGCAATAGTAAGCCACTTCTGAAAAATATTGCCAAGAAAACCGCATGGTCTTGTTCAGGAAGCCACCAAGAATCATGGGCACAAAAAAGTAGGGTGGGAAGGCACCAGGTACCATCTGTCTTCTTTGTTTAGAATCTTCCAAGATTATAGCAATAGCACTTAGACTTATATACTGCTTTATAGTGCTTTACAACCCTCTCTAAGCGGTTTACAGAATCAGCATATTGGCCCCAACAATCTGGGTCCTCATTTTACCCACCTTGAAGGATGGAAGGCCGAGTCAACCTCGAGCCTGGTGAGATTAGAACTGCCAAATTGCAGGCAGCCGGCAGTCAGCAGAAGTAGCCTGCAGTACTGCACTCTGCACCACCGTGGCTCATATAATACAGTTGCTGCAGAATGTGATTGCAAAAAGAAAGTTTTATACCAATAGGTACAGCTTCCGTGTTGGCATTCTATTAAAAGCCTTCTCTCTGTTTTTAAAAAAAAGATTTTAAATGTTACTTAATGATTATTTCTAAGCAAGATTTATAGAAAGGAACGGATTTTTTTTTTAATTAGTAGAAAATTGCCTTTGAAAAAAACAGTTACTTCTCTTCACTCACCATTACTAAAGAAATCCTGGTTAGTTTCCTTTCCACCACTAATATGCATAAAGGAGGTTTCCAAATCTAATCTGAGGTTATGTTCTCTCCATTTAAAATCCCAAAGTACCTAGTCTTAAGTAAGTCTGATAGCCTCTGTCTAAATTGTAAAAGTGGAACTTGGAGATAAAAAGCTTTAATACTTTACTGTGCAATTCCATTGATTCATTTCATTAATGTTACATCAGTGCTAAACATGAGTTCCTACAGTTAAGTAAGCTGCTCTATCTAAAGATATTACCTTGTAGAAACAAAATCAGACCATGAAGTGCTATGCATCTCTTTCTTACAGAAAAAAACATTTTTAAAAAAATACTGTACTATCTATAGTGGTGGCGAACCTATGGCATGCATGCCGGAAGTAGCATGCAGAGCCATCTCCAGGCACGCCAGCCATTGCCGGTTGCTCTTCTGGGTTCTAGTGCGCGCATGCTGCCAGCCAGCTGGTCTGCACCAGCCACCTGGTTTCTGGTGCGCATGCATGTGTGAAGACCAGCTGGCTGGCGCACATGCGCTTGCTGCAAACCAGAAGCTAAGCCTTCCTGGCACGCACATGCATGCCGGGGAGCTGCTCTTCTGGTTTCCGACGCTTCCCCGTGCGCACGCTCCCGTTTTGGCACTCGGTGCCAAAAAGGTTTGCCAATACTGATCTATAGTATAGATACTATATTTTTCATTTATCATAGTAAAATGATGTAACAATGTTTATGTTTCAGAATACAGAGAAAAAGAAAAAGAAAAAGAAGAAAATTAAAGAAGAGCCAGAAGATTAAGAACAGGGAGTTTTCTTGGATGGTTTGGCTCACGTTTGGACTTCGGGGACATTAATTTTTGAACCAGATTTTTGTCTAATCATTAAGATCAAGAAACTATGTTTTCCTTCAATATTTTGTTTTTAAAACTGATCTTAGTTTTAATATTGCCTTGTTAAATGGTTATAGTTTTGCTTCAGTAACACTATAAACTCTTGTAAAATTGCTTATAGTATGATTGCTTGAAATGAGTAACAGTGTGTCTCTCTTCTCAAACAAAGCCCCCTACTTAGATGAATTGGATTACTATCAATTTAATTTTTATGAAGAGAATTTTCAAACATGTTTTCTTGCAACAATTTTTAGCAGATAGGATGCAGTGTGGTTCCATTACAGAATATGCTAAAATACTGCATACAGAATAGTTTCATTGAATATATACAAATAATGGCCTTTTAAATTTTTAACAAATTGAGCTATGCCTAATTGATAGCGAGAAACAGCTAGCGTTTTCTTTTTTAAAAAAAGTGCAACCAGCACTACTCAGTTAAATCCCTTTACGGGTAGTCCTTGGGTTATGATGGAAATTGGGAGCAGAAGTGTGGTCATAAAGCATGATGTTTGACTTACCAGAGCAACTTACAACCTCCCCACCAGCTTCCCCGTTGACTTTGCTACTTTAAAGCCAGCAGGGAAGATTGCAAACAGCTATAACCTTTGTAAGTGCAAACCGATTGTCAAGCATCCAAATTGTGATTGTGTGACAGGTGCAATAGTTGAAACTTCAGTGAGTGGGACATAAGTCCCCCTTGTTCAGCACCATCGCATCTTCGAATGGTAGCTGTGTGGGTGTTTGGTAAGTGAGAAACCAAGCTGTTTCCTTTTTCTTCGACCCACTTTTTGTACTGCTGGCTGAGAAGCAGGAACCAGCCCAAACTCACATGAACTGCTGCTCCCCTGATTTCCTCGACCTTCAGGAGCAGCAACAAAGGTCCTGCAGAAAAAGAGGCAATATCAAGGAAATTAAAAAGTTCTCTGCAAGAAACTTCTGGGTCCTAGTGGAATCCACAAACTTTATAGGACAATTTTAGCATGAAAAGGGCATGGGAAGATACTGACAGGTATCCCTGAATAAAAGTGATGTGACAGCTTTGATATTTCACCAAATGGCATTTCTGGTACAGTACAGTTTGTGTTTTCCCAACCAGGTACCCCTTTTGAAATCTTATATCTACTACTTTCTTCGCCATGTCCCAAAACATACTGATTATAAAGAGAAGAAAATTGGTCTATATGTCTGTTACTTCTTAAGTCAAAACTTTTTTATCAGGGATATATTTTGAAATGACAGAAAAGCTGATATTTTGACTGGGCCTACAGAACACTGTAGTGAAAAAGTTATCTGGAATGAATATGCTGAAAGATTAGTAGCTTTCACTTCCATGACTTAAAATTGTTCCAAGTGTGGCTGGACAATTGGCATCAAGTACTGCATGTTCAAAGAAGAACACACTTCTGCTTGAATTACTCCAAGGAGTAAGTCTTGACATTACTTTTGGACCATGAAGAGAACAGATGGAAAATTCAGTTATCTTTTTAGCCTTCACCTCACTTCCTTTCCTTTCTGCTAATAAAAAGATGCTGCACTATCTTAAAAACATGCATGGAAGAATTTTACATCTTTGGTCAGGGTGTTATTGTTATTGTTAGCTAAACTAATGTCAAAAAGGATCATAAATTAGAGTGTTGGAAATGATCTAATGATTGTTGCATTATTAACGCAACAATCTACTGTTAAGGATGGAGCACGTTTATCAAGTGTCCCAATCCGAAACCAGTATTTTCTGTTTGGGGGTGGGAAATGATTAAACCTACCTTTAAAAAGAGATTGACAGACTGATGGAGACTACAGCTATCTGCGAGGAACACATGCTGCCTCCAGGTTCAGAAGCTGCATCTATAGTAAAAGAATAGATGAGTACGTCAGTGCCTGTCGGTTTCCTAGGGACATAGCTGGTTGGCTGCTATGGAAAAATGGTTGCTTGGCTGGATAGGCTGTGATTCACTCTCCTTTTCTCTTCTGAATTGATGGGGAAAACCCAAGCTGCTATTTTTCTTGATAGAACCAAATGAATCCCTTTTTAAAGCAACAAATTATTCTCGAAAATTGCTTCCTCGTGGAAACTTGGTGGCTTGGGGGATAGAATAGGGATCACATACTATTTGGAGAGGGAGAACAAAATTCCAGATTGATTATAAGCACAAAAAAGCTGTAGCAGCCAAGTGTTCATGTTCTACTCTAAAGACTAATTGCACATTTTCTCTAAAAGTATGCTCAGTGCAGGAGCTGGATTATCCAAAATAATACATTATTGCAAGCACCTAAATTTCATCAAAGAATACATATCCCCCATATTAAAAAATACAGTGTAAGCATGCATTGCACATTAAAACCATAAGTGAAGCAGTTGTTGCTCCAGGGCACAGATAGTTCTAGATAATTATTTTTGAGCACATGAACTCAGGTGGGAAAACATTGGGAACTACAGGAGATAAATGTTATTCTTCCTTGTGAAAAACTAGGGGGGAAAACCAGGTTTCTCTGTAAAGAAAATCCTTGGAAATATTTTCAGGCATATGGTTGGATATGGATGTGTTCAATAATCATGGTTATAAACAATTAGCTATGCATGGTCTAGGTACCTGCTTTTTTGTTGGTTTTTAATGCCTGGTAAAATATATTGATAGAATGCCACATAGATTTTAAAATTTAGTGGAGGATTTTATAATACCATTCTTAAAATCCTAATTGGTCCTGTGTGAGGCAATATAAGCCAAGTAATGTCACCATTTTTTTTCCTATCAATTAGAATCTTCTTGTTCTCCAATTATATTGAGGTCCTCAATTACATTCTGCAGCAGAACTTTTGCAGAAAACTTATCTAGACTAGTTCTGCAAGCTCCCGCCCCATATTGCTTGCAGAAAAGATTTCCCCATAGAGTAGAATGGAACAGGCAATTTTCCCATAAGTTTGGGAGTTGTGTTTTTCTCCTAGAAAGAGGAAATGCGTCAGAAAATAGAGATGTATAACATAGGTAAATGCTAATTACATGTAATTACATAGTTAGGAGCACCAGCTAAAAACGGAATGTGAGTTCTAGTTCTGGCTTAGGCATTGAGCCAGTTGGCTGACTTTGGGCCAGCCATTCTCAGCATTAGACAGGGACAAATCTATTGTGAAAAACATTGTTAAGAAAATATGCAGATGCCTGGAGTTGAGTGCCTGGAGTTTAATTTTTATAAATTAAAACAAAATACATCTTGGTTCTTGCTAGTGGATTGATGTGACTGTTTTGTTTGCTTGCTAGCTACAAATAGCAATTGTAGGGCTTCTTCCATCTTATTTATTTGTATCCTGCCTTTATTATTTGTACAAATAACGCAAGGCAGTGAACATATCCAACCCACCACCTCCTATTTTTGTCACAACAACCCTGTGAGGTGAGTTGGGCCTAGAGGGAGTGGCCCAAGATCACCCAGCTTATGATTTGTCTTTAAAACAGGTCAGACAGTACTTCAGTTATTTGTAAAATTGACACATACTGTAGAGGTTAGTCTTTCTTGTTTGGGTGTCTACCTGAGAAGGGGAGAGACCAGGCACTGCGTCAACTGAACAGGGAGCACTCAGTTCTATAAGCAATATTAAAATATTTGCCGGGAAAAGATCCCAAAATAATAGGTGTTTAATGCAGATGGCAACACAAAAAAGGAGAAGGATAAGTACAAGTTGGGAGTGGTATCTGAATGGTACTGCAGTATGTCTTGTCTTAAACCATGGGGTCATTTTAGCACTCTCAACTGTCTTAAGCCTTGATGATTCCTGAGCTGGCTTGTTCAGCATAAGCATAAGCAACTTTTGTTAGATGGGTCATTAAGGAACCCACAGAATGAAATTAAAGTGACACTCCTTGAAAGCCTGGGTCACAAATGTCTTAATTATGTTAATATGCTGTAAATGATAGGCACAAAATAGAAAAATCTCAGTACTTTAAGATCTAGTTGGTTTCAGTATTGAAAACTTACAGAAATATTTAACTTGTTCACTTTAAAACCAAGAGAATGTAATAACAGTTTTGACTGGATTGAGCCTGACAAACATTGCACAGTACTTTTTAATTATCAAAGAATATACATATAGCTCTTCATAATAAATCTCCTTTTGGTAGAATTAGATTGTTGCTAAGATTTCCAAATTGATATAAAGTGAAACCCCAAAGTCATTCTGTAAATGGTCCAAAGCATCTCACCACAGTGTTAAGGAAAAAGAGAGGGGAATGGTTACCTTTTGTTCAGTAAACGTATTGCAACATATTGTATAAAGCAGTAGGGATGATATAATTGTGTATTTTTGCTGTCTGGTATAGCCTTTATTAGAATATGAGATGGAAGGATACAGGTTTTCCCCATTTAGTAACAGTCTCATTTAGCAACTTATTTAGCAGTTATAGTGGTGATGAAAAAGTAACTTTGTAATCAGGTCTGTAAAGCAAAGGAAAGCTGGAGTAAAATCATAAGCACAATTGCAGTTTCACTTAGCAACCAGTACACTTAACCAAACTATCCCAAATGTGGTCGCTCTTTGAGGACTATCTTTTATTTTATTTTTGCTTCACTGAATTGACAAAGCCAGTGCAGCAGACACAAAAGCATCTTAAATTCATCTAATCACTCTCAGAAGTTCACTCTCCCCTGAATTGGGAAACTATATTGTCTCTTAAAACCCACTCCAAATCAGGCCAGGCTCAGTTAATACATGGAGTAAGACCCCCTAGCGAATTCCAAAGCTGTAGGCTTGATCACAAAAATCATATGGAAGAAAGTAGCAAAACACTTTTGTACTATTCCCAAGAAAATACTGCACAGGCACATCCAGAAAGTCATCAAGAGTTGAGCTTACTTGAGCAATATTTAGTCACTCCCATAAAAATCGTATCCTCTGCTGTCACTCACCTCTGTTCAACTCTCAACTAGTAGCTTGTCTGGTCGCAATGTTGCTTCATTTGGAAGATATAGTAACCAGTTGTGCTAGGTTTATGGCCAGAAGTACCCTAAAAATGTGAACATGCTTGGTCAGTTAGTTAACATACTCATATAACTTTGACTCCATAGGCACTCCTGACAGTTACAATATTCTTGATGGATATTGTAGAAAGTAGAAAGAAAATGACTTGATCTAAACATCTCAGTTTTGTTGATACAATCTACAATTGCATTTCTTTATTTCTGAGGTGCAGATATTAATTCTGTTCTAATTTAAGCATGTGCCAGTATGTGGTTTTGGTGGGACAATGTGAGATAGAAATTCTGTGGGGAGGTGGGTGCTGGCCTAGAAACCAGGCAACTGCAACTTCTGGGCCTTCCTTAAGCATGAAAAACAGCTGGATGACTTTGGCCCAGTCATTCTCTATCAGCTCAACCCACCTCACAGAGTTGCTGTTGTGGGGACCATACAAAGCAGGAGCATTATGTTTGGGTTCAGTACCTACATGTACATACACACATTTTTTTCTGGTAAATTGCAAGTATTATTAGAATATATATATATATATTCTGTACACACACACTCTCTCTCACACACACACAAGAATAGATTGGAATATTCTATATTGGACAAATTGATTGGACACACAAGGAATTTGTCTCCGGCGCATAAGCTCTCAGTGTATATGCAAACAACAAAGTGATAAATCATAAGATACCAATAGAAGACGGTAATAGGAAATATGAGAAGGATAGTAGCAATACAGCCCTATTACATTACTATCATTAGGCATAAGATAGTGCTGGAAAGTGATGGCATAGGGCGAAAATTGCCTAGTTGCTTCGGCATGCAATGCCCTATAGCAGCATCCTGAGGGGAGGAGTTGAAAGAGTTTCTGTCCAGGATGTGAGGGGGTCTGAAGGTATTTTTTCAGCCCCTTTTCTAGCTTGTCCAGTCCTCAACTTACAACAGTTCATTTAATGGCCATTCAAAGTTACAACGACACTGAAAGAAGTTACTTTTAACCATTTTTCACACTTACAACCCTTTCAGCATCCCCATGGCCATGTGATCAAATTCAAACAGTTGGCAACTGACTCATATTTATGATGGCTGCAATGACCTAAAGTCACATAATCCCCGCTTGCGACCTTCTGACAAGCAAAGTCAATGGGGAAACTAGATTCACTTAACAGCCATGTTACTAACTTAACACCTGCAGTGATTCACTTATCAATTGTGGCAAGAAAAGCCATAAAATGGAGCAAAACTCACTTAACAAATGTCTCACTTAGCAACAGAAATTTTGGGCTCAATTGTGGTCATAGGTTGAGGACTACCTATATACAGGTCTTCAATGGAAGACTTTATTAAAATATAATATAAAATATAATACATATAATTTGCCACAAAAGAAAAATGTTTTTGCCAACAGCAAAAACAGCTGAATTATATATTTACTTATTTTATTTGAGGCCAGTTTCTAGAAATGCAAGGAGCAAAGGCTTCTGTTCTATCTCTTCCTTCTCCCCCCTCCCTTTTGCAGCTGTACACTGTTTTGTACTTAACCTTCAAGGCTTCTCCCCTCCTGATAATTTTTTCTTTAGGAACGGGATGCTCTCAAGGGAAGTCCATGTCTTGGCTTTACTAGATAAGTTACCTTATGCCAGGGAAAGGCAGTTATAATCAAAATGAACTTCTAAAAAGTCTAAGAAATTGGTCACACATCACACTCTGCATGCGTGTGTGTACATAGATGCTCCAACCCCAAGTTTTTTCCCCTCCCACCATTTTATTGTGATCAAGAGTATTTCTCACATGAACTGTTTGCACTTGGCCTCTTTTGGCCTTGTAGTGAATTGTGGGTCTGAGGTTTCTCATTTCTCACCTTGCCACTCTGTGTAGCGTTCCATCTAGATTAGTGTTTCTCAACCTTAGCAATTTTAAGATGCATGGATCTCAACTCCCAGAATTCCCCAGCATGCTGTCTAGGGAATTCTGGGAATTGACTTCCACACATGTTAAAGTTGCTAAGTTGAAAAAACGCTAGTCTAGATAAAGGAATGGTTTTTATTTATTCCAAGAGTAGCCCACTTGAATTCTAGTCAGAGAGTTAAAATAAAAGTTAAGTTTAAAATAAAAGTCTAATTAGGATAAATGAAATGCTAGTAACTTAGGTAGGAAGTAAAAAATGATTGGTCAACTGTTGTGCCATTTTGCTTTTCATCATCTCCATTTTACTTTTCAGTGATAGTACTAAGGAAAATGTATTCTACCAGTTACTGGAATGTTAGTGTATCTTGTAGCGTTGTTGGAAGAAATATCCATCTTGTTCAGTTCCAAGCTGGGAGAAAGACACTGGAAACATGGAGGCTGATTGGAAAGATGGTTTAATGGTGAAGCAGAACTACCAAGCACATGGGTGATTCTGAGCAGCTGACCACATGGAGTTGAGGGTGAGGGATATTTATATGTTGTCTTAGGCTTTGAACTTGAACTTCTTGTTCCTGTGCAAGAACACATATTCTATTGGCTATTGTCAGACTCCCATGATGCCATGTACAAATCCTAGGAGTTTGTCTGAGCTAAACTTGGTTGAATTTGGGCTGATGCAGTGAAGGGGCTTGTGTTCTGAAAGGGTGTTGGGCAATTCCTATTATGGCTGAGAGCTAATCCTACCTTTGTTCAGACCTTCCTGCAGGGAATTTGCTTATGAATAGAGCTAGCTATCTCTTTATCTCTTAAGTACTGACATTGCTGTGGGCTATTAAGGAAAGTGGAGGCTATTAAGAGTGAATCTGCTTCCTGTCAGTAAAAAGAAACATGTTTCCTGGGAAATATAATATTCTGCCTTTTTAATATTTCTCAAAATATTTCATTCTTCTAGGAGAGGGGTGGGTGCTAACTTTCCACAGCGTGTAATAAAAATTTTGCCTTACAGGGAAAGCTTATGGCAGGGTATGAAGCCACTCACCAACCTGACAGCTTTTGCTCCATAAGTGGACTGCATTTCAATCTATTTCATGAATAGGAGTCAATCTTTTTCTGAAATAAGCAGGGATTTCTAACAATGCTATGGAAATGAAAGTAGGCCACTCTAGACTGCCCTACATTTTGTCACTGTACAGTTCAAATCATTTAACAAAAAATGAGGTCTTAACCGTCTTTCTAATCAGCCTCTAACAAAATACATCTGTACTTACTGTCTTCTCTATGAGGAATAGAACCAATTAGGTTCAGTAATCTGTCTTTTCAAAGATACTATAAAACTGGTATAGGTGACTGGCAAATTACCAGCCCGGACTTTGTCAGAACAGTCTGAAATCTTCTCTAGCATAAGCTCCTTATACAAACCCCAAGATTTAGATTTACATCTAACAGTGTTCTCAGTCAGTCTTTACCAAGTTCTCCTAAGAATGGCTGTCAATCTCCAATCTAAATCAGCTCAGGGAAGTTGATTCCAGGACCTTCTAAATCTTTCTGACATATCTTATCTCTCGGATCTTCAGCTCTGGTCAGCATGAGCAATACTGAGACAAGCCTACAATATCTGGAGACCACAACTATCAGCATTCCATGCTATTTCTTCTGAATGTATTCAAATAAACCCAAATATATTCATCTTTTAAAAAGGTACTTTGGGGAGGAATAAACTGACTATATAATACATATGGGCTCAGAATGAAAGAAGCTCACAAATGTATGATAATCTCTGCAATGCCAGCTGAGAAAGTAAACAAATTGTGGAACATTACAATCATATCCATGCCAGATCAGAAAAGTGACAGTAAATAAATAAGTGACATTCTACTTCTTGACTATCAACTAATAAAAATCTAAAAATATAAGTAGAAATGGATAATACAATTGCAAAAATATTAGTTTGGCACCCAAAAGGGGAGAAAGGAGATTGAAGAGATCAGAAATGCAGCTCTGAGTACTCTGAATGGTTTTGGTTTAATCACTCTGTCTCAGCCCCAACTTACCTCACAAGATTGGTCTTATGATAAAAAGTGGGAGAAGGAAAAAACATGTAGATTGCAGATCACTTAGAGCTCCTAAATGTGATATAACTGAAAGATGAACTATCAGGAAAACTTCAAAATATGCCTCTGGATATCTTCATTTTCTACCTAAAAGAAAAAGAGCTGCTATTCCAAAATAGCAGACTGAGGCATCTTTGATTAGGAAAACAAATCCAAACATTTCAAGATGTACCTCCAGGAATGTTTTCAAAAATAAAAGAATTTGCATCTCTAACAGCTGTTTTAAGAGTCAAACAATGAAGGTATAGGTGGAGAAATCTATTTGTACCAGAATTCTCCCTGGAAATTAAAAGGGTATAATTACAGAAGCTTTCTATTTCTAAAAAGAATGAACTATTAAGAACACTGTTAAAAGAAACAGCAGAGGGAGCTCATTTTAGATGTTAAGTTTATTAAAGCTCAGGCTGTAACAGGGATAAGAAAAACAAACTTTTGTACTGCAAAAAAAAAATCATTCTTCCAGTTTATGTTGATAAGAATCCCAAAATGTAATAGCATTTTTAGCATCTAGCAAGGCGGGTGTGGGAATGTGTGCCTCTGTGCATATAGTAAAAGCATTCTCCCCCAACTTGATGCTCTATTAAATGTGGATAGTCCTTGATTTACAACCACAATTGAGCCCAAAATAATTGTTGCTAAGTGAGACATTTGTTAAGTGAGTTTTGCCCTATTTTACTGTCTTTCTTGCCACAGTTGTTAAGTGAATCATTGCTTCCCCATTAATTTTACTTGTTAGAAGGTCCCAAAAGGTGACTAGATAAATATGAGTCAATTGCCAAGCAATTTTGATCACATGACCATCGGGATGCTGCAACAGACATAAGTGTAAAAAATGATCATAAGTCATATTTTCAGTGCTGTTGTAACTTCAAACGGTCACTAAATGAACTGTTGTAAGTCCAGGACTATATGTATCAATCCCATGATCTACAGAAAGCAAAGGCTTTGAAGAGTTCCAGTCTGATGCAAGTTCCGGAAGATTTTTCTAAAACAATAATGTAGAAAACTTTAGTAGTAACATCAGGGGAGCATGTATGATACAGGCAACAGCACTGTATGTTGGAGACTGAAGTATTATAGAGAATAGGAGTCATCTCCACTGAGTTAGTTCTTGAATCGAAGTGTAACATGTCTTACAAATTATTATTTTTTTTGGAATAAATTTTTTTATTTTATTTCCGTACAATTCTTCTTTTACACAGTGTGTCGTCTGGGTACAAATATTTGCAAAAACAATTAAAAGTACAATTCTATTTTTGTATTAATGTTTTCTAATCAATCATATGTTATTCATTTTATCAATCCTCACACATTCTAGTATTTTTCTAATCACATT
>JANHFL010001661.1:319699-341897 GCA_032468155.1 Oxyrhabdium leporinum | reverse complement strand
GGGAAGCTCGTTCCATAGAGTCGGGGCACCCACAGAGAAGGCTCTATTTCTGGGGGTCACCAGCCGGCATTTAGCCGTGGCCATGCCCACCCAGCAATCGGGCAGAGAACCCATTGCTAAAATTTTTGAAGCCCACCCCTGCAGATAGTCAGTTGTTTAAACAAGCATAGAAGATAACTCAAACTTCCAAAGTAGAATCTGTTTTCCTGATGGAGTCTGAAATAAAATCATAATCTAAAAGAAGACCATAGATGAACCATTTCATGGTTCCTGGGAGTGTGCAATGTTTCAGATGATGAAATCAAAGGAATGCAGAATTCATTGTTATATTACTAAATGCTAGCCTAGGAAAAGACAGAGAGAGAGAAGGATGTGTGGTTTTGATTTAAAGTATTTTCTCCCCTCCCCCTCTTGCAAAAAGCTGTCTCCTTCTGGCACAGCATCTGCTTTCCATAGTGCTAACACCCAAAATGTGGACAGCAAGGAGGCTGATTGCGTGCTCCTTGACCCATGCTCCCTTCCAGTCTGTTTTTTTTTTAATTTCCTGGTTGTGGTTTAGATTCTGTCAACTTTGCCTGCTGTTGTGAGAGAAGCAAAACCAAGCCCAGGAATTGGCTGACACCACTTTCTGCTTCTCCAACTTCCCAGATCCGTTAGTTTTGGGACAAGGAATAAATAGTATTTGCAAGAATATACCTCTCCAGCTAGAACCTAGTAAAATTGTTCAAACTAATAATGAATAAAACCAAGAAGTGTATCATAAGAACAAGGATCGCTTTGAGCTGGCACATTAGGAATTTGTGAGCATGCATGTAAAGTGGCTATTGGATTAGGCTTGCCTGTTCATAAAATGCCTACTAATGGAAGACATTGCAAGTTACAAAGCATTGGTTTCCCATAGCCTCTAGCCCAGTACTTCTCAAATGTTCTGTGATCATATTTGCAACTATTAAGTAAACAACTGGAGAATGTGAGGACCATCCAGTTCCATACCTTCTACATGATCGTCTTTAAGAGCACGAGAATTTGTATTTTTCAGGAATAATGTTATGACTATTGTACTTTTATGCATTCTATCCAATGATATCTGGGTATATGTTTAAGAATCAGCTCACACAGCTCCATTGCTGGCAATATGCAACACAGCTAGAGATGGGTAAACTATGCAAACCCACTCCAGCAAACCTCTGAAATTATCTTTATTAAAGTAAAATTTTATATCAGAAAGAATTGATTTCAAATTAGACGCTTATTTACTATTTCTTTTCCTTATGTGCCCCCCCTCACTCCATAATGTGGAGAGACATGGAGATAATGTTGAAGAGAATACTCAAAAGTTGTTACAGAAACAAGAGTTATTCCTTAAACTCTGGGAATATGGCTTTGATCTTTGAATTACTTTTAATTGGGTAAGAGCACTCAGATCTTCAAGGCTCGCCAAATGTCTCATATGTCTATCTGTCTCATCACCCCTTGTACTGCATGAGTTGTGGGATACGCTTGACTCTATTCCAAAGCTTTGCCTTTGAGATGACAGGAAAGGTTGGTCTCAGAAAGTCCATTCACATATGCACATAATTGCTAGCATTTATAAATGGGCCTAATCCTTCTTGAGAAAGCAAACCTATTCATAAATATTCAACTTCTACCTCATTTTTCTCCACAGAACAGTGGCCAGTTTCTGTTTTGTAATGGCCATGACAGACAACGCTCAGTGCTGAGTAGGGATCTGGCTGAGTAGGGATCTGAACTGGGGTGTAAAAGTTTAATAATTATCCTTATAAAATGCTTATCCCAATTTCTGAGAGTCTTTAAAAAAGCAGCAATATATTATCCTCCAGACAAATCTCTTCCATTGAAACTAAACCAATCTGCTTCTGTATTAAATGTTCAACATTCAAGCTACTGAAACCGAATCAAGGCTCATAGAAAATAGTTGTGGAGCAGCTGCCTTTTCTACTCCTCAGAAATAACCAGCTGAACATAGCCTTAAAAATCCTTTCTCATGCCTTGTATTTGTGGAAAAATACAGTAGCTGATTATTTAGCCACAATCACTTTCTGAAATTCCACTGCCACTGACTGGAGGTCATGAAGACCTGGATAAGCATTTGCCACATATCAACAGAAAGAGATTGCAAGATTTTTCGGCAGAATGCCCATATCTCCTATCTAGCCAACAACACTTTCTGATTTTGCAATTCTGTTCCTCTGTGTTAGTTACATACACAAATGCATGATGTAAATATTAAAATCGAAGCTTAAACTCTGTTATGTCTGATTGGAGGGGAATAAAGTCCCAATATTTAATTTTTAGCAAAGCTTAGTTTGTCCATCAAGCAGTATCACTGGAGGGAAGTTTCCTGATCTGTTATGCTTCCAATAGAGGACAATTCTTAGAGTTGAAATTATATGCAAGACACACAGATTTCTTAGTTATCTCCAGAAATAAATATTTCTTAATGTTTACATTTCTCTTGATATAAAATGACATTCTGTTGCTCTAAGATTAAGGTTTACATTGCCAAGGATTTTTTTTCCCCACAAGAGCATTTGGTTTTATCTGGTAGCAGGTTCCAGTGGGATTTTAAGAAAGAGGACTAAAGGAGAAAACAAGAAGTATAAGTCCAGGATGGGTGTTCTCATTACAAGTTGATCATAATGTACGTTCTGAATATTTTAAGTCCCATGTAATAGGAAATAGTGAGTGGGATAAAGTCAACAATTTAAAAAAGCAGGTCCAATGCAGAAAGGGAAAGTGTGATAGAGGCAAAGGAACTTGTAAAGCACAATCACCTATGTTCCAAAGCATGGAAAACAAAAACACAAAGCACATTTAAAAACAGCTTGCATTCAGAAGCATTAACTTTCTCTAACTTGGCATTCTCTAGACGTGCTGAGACTACAGTTCCAAGAATTCAGACTCAGGAAACCTGGTACTGAGCTTGAAAGGATAGCTAAATTTAGCCCAGAGATGAAGAAGTCATCCCTCTAACAATGAAATTCAGGGAAATGGGTGTTGAATATCCGTTGGGACATTACATATTAAACAATGGGAATCGGAAACATCTGCCAGATTATATATTGCATTCTTCAGCAATAGTGTAACTGAGGTAAGGCAACAGAGGCACGATATCACTGATATACATATGCGCATGCACACACATGTACATGCACAGAAATACACACACACACACACATATGTATTATGTATACACATGTAGGACTGAAACTGATGAATGATATGAGTTAGAATATTAAACATCAATTTATTCAAGATATGAAGAAGCAGACAAGCTTTGCATAAAGTAGGTAGTTTATCTTTGAAAGTGTGAGGTTTGTGCCAGGCTAAAATGGGCAGATTTTGGAATTTTAGTAACACATGAAGTAGATAAATGACTTTTTGATCAACTTAAAAGAAATTCTGTCCTCTTTTTTGATGATATAAATTGTTTAATACTACAGAAAATTCACTTATTTTGCAAAATAAGTGTTCATAATAAATATGTTTTTGAATGGTCATCTATTTGATAACTTCAAGTTTTGGTTAAGAAATGCTTATTTTTACATATTGGAAAGCAGGAACAGAATGTAAATTATATGTTAGGTGGTATTGATGTAGCAAATAACATCTAGATATACCGTTTGACTTGTCTGGGCCACACTGAGAGAAGAGGAATTGTCTTGAGCTACATATAAAATCATCAACACAGTTAATCTACCGGTATATAAATCACATAATAATGTTAAAAGTTTACGATCTTTAGTGGCTGCAATATTAGCTATCCAGTGTTATAATATGTGGTCCTTGGGCTGCGGCTTAGATTGCCTGCTTTAGAATAACTATCAAAGAGGTTTTTATAATGCAGACAACCTTCCAACATTTGAATGATTCTGCTTGTGATTCTCATTTTGTGAAGAGAGATTGCTTGGAGGAACACTGATAAACAGATACCATGTGCTCTTCACACTTCAAAGCAAACTGATAGTGTGACTAAAGTTACAATATCGGAAACAAACACCAGTAAACCAGCAGAATTCTATCCCCAATAAATATGAGGTTATGTAGTAGTACTTTGAATATGCATATATGTTTCACATATCTGGCCTACTTCTCAGTTTTAATAAATAGCAAAAATATTAAAATACCATTTGGTTTTCATTTTTATACAATTTCCCCTATAATTTATAACTTGTGAATTAAATGCCTCAATGGACTTTTTCTAACAAACTGATGGGCAAAATAATTCCTTGTTTCAGAAATGATTCTAAAAATAATTGCAGCAGAGTCTGGTATGAACAGTAGCAAATTGTGATTCTTGTGTTTGGTGAGATTTAAAAGGAATAAATTGGGTTTAATCACGACTTTGCAATGAATTATAATAACTATATATGTGTATAATAAAAGCTTGATGTCACTATATATATATTTACAGATACTGATGCAATTAAAATGTAAAAAAATCTAGCCAAGGATGATAAAAATATAACATTTTCGTTCAAAATTTAACTTTAAACTGATTCAATAACATTTTTGATAAGATTATTTGAACTTAATGAATAAATAAAGACTGACAAATACCCTACTAAGAAAAAAACACTCTCCCCAATTTTTACCAGAATAGCCTGCAAGGTGCTGTGTATTTCTCTTAAGGACCCTCATACAACATTACCATAAATAATTAAATTAAATCATGTCCTTTTAATATCTTTAATGTCTTTTAAGTCTTCTAATAAAATAATGTACTAAATAAAGTAAAATTGCTACTTATTGATAAAAGTTAAAATGTAACAAACCATAATAATTTATGGAATAATTTTAAAACTGAAAAACAAATTATATTCCTAAAATAGTCTATTTTAATTTAGAAAATATTGAGATCACTCAGAAAAAAATATATACGGTATCTAAATGAAGACTTTTCAACATTTATAATCCCAGGATGCTATACAAGAAACCTCTATCTTTTCAGAATTTCTAATAGTTCACAATTTCATTCTACAATTATATCAGTATTTATTTCAGCAATACATAAAACCTTCCAGAATATTTAGCTGGTCGTTCAACTTCACTAGAAGGAATGAAATAATTTAAAAGATATGCATGCAAACCCAAACCCCAGAAAAATCACTGTTTGTTTTCTAATTTTAAACATCCTTTAGTCTGACTGAATTATTGTATAAATGTTGTGCTGCCATGCACTACAAAATACTGTAGGTCTGGGCCAGGTTTGCATGCAAAAGACAAGAGCTGAGAAAAACTTGGTTGAAACTCTGCCAGCAACTACAGAACAGTGTTGGGCAATAATTGTTCTCTAAATCTTACTGTTCTTAGAAGTTCCAGGCAGCCTGACCATTTACAGGAAAATGTGGTTTAGCAACATTTGAAGGACATATAGTCCTTGATTTATGACCACAAATAAGCCCCAAATTTTTGTTAAGTGAGGCAATTAAGTGAAACTTGCCCCATTTTATGACCTTTCTTATCACAGTTGTTAAGTGAATCACTGCGGTTGTTCAATTAGTCACTCTGTTGTTAAGTGAATATGGCTTCCCCATTGACTTTGCTTGTCAGAAGTTCACAAAGGTGTTCAAATGACCCCGAGACACTGCAACCATTAAAAATATGAGTCAGTTGAATTTTGATAACATGACCACAGAGATGCTGCAATGGTCATAATAGTGAAAAATGTCCATAAACCACTTTTCTCAGTGCCGTTGCAACTGTAGGGACTAAATGAACCATTGTAAGTCAAGGACGACCTATATGTTCCTTGCCTGATTATAAACCAGTTTTCTCAATATCATTTCCCCACACTTTTCTGACTCTCAGGCTAAAGTTAAAATAAGGTAAAGGTGCCATCAATTACACTTATTTGGTGCAGGCTTTTGACCTGTGCTACCAGTGCTAATGAAAAACATTTTATTGCCTCAGGTAAGCAATGCCTAGCATCTTAAGTCAGGAGCTTACATGCACAAGGCACACAATCCTCTGTGAAAGCCAGTCTGCTCTATTGGTTAAGGCTTCAGGCCAGAAAACAGGAGATCGTGAGTTCTAATCCTGTTTTAGCCATGAAAACCAGCTAGGTGACCTTGGGCCAGTCGCTTTCTATCAGCCCAACTCACTTCACAGGGTTATTATTACTGCTGGAAAAATAGGAGGAGTAAGGTGTGTTGGATATGTTTGCTACCTTATCTGTAAAAATAATAAAGGCAGGATACAAATAAATAAATGCCCAATTTTCCTATTGGTAGGCTGCAAGGACCATCTTTCATTGAAAGGATAATGAGGACCTTCCCTTTGCCCCCAGTGAAAACACTCTAAATCACTGACAAAAGCAATGCTGAAAGTTTCACTTGTTTCATTGGAAGGAAAATGAAAGCCTCTTTCTTCCAAGTGAAAGAGGATGTGTGCTTGTGAGAGGAGACCATGTGTGGGTCTCCAGAGAGACGCAATAACAGATGTAGACATTGTGCATGTCTTCATCTGTGCATTCTGATTTCCAAAGGTAAAATCTTTAAGCTGATTGACTGGTGACTTCATGTAGTGTCTGTACACAGTATGGAAGTGATACAGTACATGTATGTCATTGCTTTCCTGTAGGAATAAGAGAAATGACGAGAAAGCAAAGAAGGGGATGTGGGAACATTGGTCTAGATGTTTTAAATACAGAAAAATGCTTGTGACTGTGATTCCGTTGATCTTAGTGTCTAAATCAGAAGCATCTAAGTTTAATTGGCTGAAAGTCTTAATGGGGTTTCTGTCCATTATTTAATCAATTTTAGAGGTTGCATTAAACTGATTTTAATATTTATTGAGCAGAGATTATTTTTCTTCTGCTGCTGCTGATAAAAATAATCTTAACCAAGATTTTTGATACCAAACTTTAGAATGGTGAGTGAACAGTGTTAAAGGAATTTGTCAATAATAACTGTTAATGGAATTTGTCAACAGTTTCTTACTAAAAACATTTGGAAAGGAAATTATAAATTTGGGTGGAACTCAATGTCTTGCCCAGTCTTCTAATATCCTTCTTCAGGTATAAAAGAAAAACAATACTTAAAGAGTTAATGAAGCAAAATAAATCAATCTCCATTGTTCCACCCAGGGATCATAACTGATACAAAGCTATACAGAATTACATTTTATGAGGATTTTCATTACATAAGAATAACAGCACCATCTATATATAAAAAGAAATGAACTCTCCATTTCCATCTAAGTACTAGATGTTACACATCATTATAAAATCATAATAAGCAGACCCTCAAGTTGAATTTCTCCCTTGGTGATTGCACTAGTGAATTTTTTTGTGATTGTTAAAGCAAAAGTTAGTTTTCATCCAGCTCCCCAATCTACCTGAAAGGGCTAACATCATTAACTATAGAAATGTATTAAGTGAATGTTTATGCCCAGAAATCTATCATGCCACATGGGGCTTTATAGATAATGACCAGCATTTTGAATCACACCCAGAAGCAAATTGGCAATCAGCGTAGTTCATGAAGCATGAAGACTGTATACTGACATACCAAGACATGCCTATCACTGTCCATACCATGGTTTTCTGGGCCATTTAAGAACTTCTGATTAAGTCTTCAAAGGCAGCCCCATTTAGAGTGTATTGCCGTAATTGAGCCACAAGGTGACCAGAGCATGAATGAGTGTCTAAAGGGGCCGTCCAATCTAAGAAATGGCACAAGATGCACCAGATAAAGTTGTGCAAAAGCCTTCATGCCTCAGCTTCCATTTGCTCTTTCATCCACTAATTTTGATGTATTTGCTCTAAAAATCATATCCAGGTTGTTCCCTAAATTGCCTAATATTCCAGAGTCGTTACGTCAGAAATATGTTCTTCACAAAATAATTTTCTTACTAAATGGTCACCAATCCCATAAAGCCATATTAAATGAATAAAGTCCACTATAATAATTTCCATTCTAAAATTTTAATCACCCAAATCCTACTGTTTAGTTCAACCATCAGCAGGCACAGAGAATATCTGAATACTTGAAAAAATGAGTAAATTTAAAGATTCTGAGTTCAAAAACTGCATTTCTCAAACATGAAAAAAATGCCTCCAGAGACAGAAGAGTTTTCTTAATTGCCAAGGGGAAGTGTTTTTCCTTTGCTGTCTGTTTCTCTCTTCCTACAAAACCCTTGGTGATGGCTGGGACTACCATAGTAGGGATGTAGAGAGGAACTTGGCTGAGCAATGAAATAGGACACTCAAAAGTCTATCAATTTTGTCAGCAGATCTGAATCTAAAAACTCAGTCACATGCTCCATGGGCTCCTCTGCACATCCTGTTCTCCCTTGTTCCTGCTTGAGGGCAGCTCACTAGAGTAGATGTTTCTTGAGGACAAGAATGCACAACACCTCAGCCTGCTCTGTGCTTATTGTAAAGGCATCTTCTGATAGTCTTTTCTTGATCTGCATCAAAGGTAGCATTTTCCATCTTTTGTCAGCAAGAGTGGGGTCTGCCTATTTAGTTTCACTGTAGACAAATACTTGTTTCAACTAGCTTCTTTCTTTCTCCCTCTTTCAAATCAAGTGAAATATTGACAATAGTTCTAGTATTTGCCCTCCATGTGACAGAAAGAATAGGAAAACTTTTTCCCCTTACTGTCTACTGGTGGATGAAGATGATGTTAAATAACTGAGGGAGTCAACAGAAAAGGATTTATACAAAATCATAACAACCACATGTCCTCAAATTTTCCCATGGAAAGAAATGATGGTTCTATGGGGCAGCAGTGGGGAAAGCAGTAAAGAAGCAACCTTGGAGGCACAGATAAACCCAAGTAGCCTCAACGGCTCCCAGAGAGACCGCTAACAACCAGATGACTGCAAAAAATTATAATCCTTCCCTCTCCCCCAAATTCTGTCAGAATCTTTTAATTCCTCCCACCATCCACTCAGAACTAATGAAGATTCTTGGATAAGAAGTGAAATGACTTCTTCCCCATGGCAAAAACATAGTCCAGTTGCCTTTTGAAAAAAAACCAAAACCTTTGATACAATATTTACTAATAGGAAGTCTTGGTATTTTTATTAGTTGAATGACCATAGATATTTTAAAAAAATACAAAATAGAAGTGAGAATGATATAAAGGTGACAAGCTTTGTATCACAAGCAAACTGTGCTGAATATAAATCAAGGCCACCAAGTACAGGGAATGCCATAGCAAACAGGTTCTGCACACAAATACATAGTTTAAAAAAGCTGAGGAATAGTTTGAAACCCATACAACAATTTCTCAAGCTGGATTCTTTTCCAGGCCATTTAAGCAGAAGAAACCGGTAGCTGAAGGTTGTTGTGTGGGACCCTATTTGGACCCTTAACCATGAAAAATAAGGGCAGATATTCTGAAATCTCTCAACTGCTTATTATTCTTTTACATGTTAAAAACAAAATCTCTACCATTTTTGTTTTCTTGGATTTTATCTTTCTTAACCATGGGAGCTGTCAGTCTTACAAGGTAGACCACAGGCAACACAAGCAGATAAGCTTACAAATCTGAAAGTACAAGCCTCCCACCATCTCTTTTACAGTCTGAGAAACTACTGTAGGGAGGGTCCTTTCTGAGCCTCTTGCTCTGCCCATTATCCAGTTGCAGGCTAGGTGCCTCTTATCTGAATGTTCCCTAGGCAGCATTTCCCCCCCCCCTCCTTTTCGTGATCTTTTCCATATGCATCACAGGCAGTTGCCATCCCTTTCTTTAGACTAATGTTTTTCAGTCTCAGCAATTTTAAGATGTGCAGGTTTCAACTCCCAGAATTCCTTAGCCAGCATGCTGACTAGGGAATTCTGGGAGTTGAAATCTGCATATCTGAAAAATACAACAAAAAGCAAATGCGAAGCTTCCAGGGGTTTTTATTCTCCCAACTCTGCTCACCTTTCTGAACTACAGTAATATTCTAATTATACGTCTCTCTCTCTCCCTAAATAAACAGGCCGAGAAGGGCTTAATCCAGAACTCAGCTCGTTACAACAAACCGTTTAAAGGAACTAAGGCTTTACTCCCGACGAATAAAAATGCGCCCAATTCGAGCATTTATTTTATTTGCTGACCTTGGCTTCGCTAGCCGTAAAGCATTCCCAAGACCACGGGATGGTCGAGCGATTCAGCAAATAAAGCAAAACGCTGGGCAGAAGTCGCCAGAATTAGAAAGAAGACAACGTTTCCTCGCCTCTCCCCCCACCCCTCGCGCAGCTGGACTCGAGCCGCCAAACTAGCAATTCTTGGCAACATGGCGGTGCAGGAGGGGCGCAGAGAACCCTCTGCTGGGCCCTTCGTCTTCGGCTCTCCCGCAACTCCACAGAAAAGGCCTCGAGCGACGCCGGCGAGATTCGGCCGGCTGAGGGGGTCGCTCTAGCTCGGGCAGGAGAGCCGTCTCTATGCTCGAGGCATCCAGCGGCTGCGTCGAACCGACGCGTGAGGATCGGAGGGATCCCGGGGAGGGAGGAGGGAGGGAGGAAGAAGGGCGAGCTGGAGCTCAGCAGACGGGTGGAGTGGAGCAGCAGCAGGCTAGGGCGGGGCGGGGCTTCGCGGCGCCCACGGGCCAGGCGCTCAGACTGGCAGTTTAGCAGCGACTCCCCTTTGTGTCTGGGCTGAGAAAAGGGGAGCCGCTGCCAGCCAGCCAGCCAAGCCCAACTGCCGAAGGCGGGGAGGCGACGCGACGTTGAGAATCCCCCTGCACGAAGCCTTCGTGGGCAGGCTTCCTTCAGCCGGAGGGCAGAGGAAGAGCCGGGCAGACGGGCAGCTGACTCCCCGGTGGGGTGGACGAAACAGGGCAGGGTCGTGAGTGAGTGAAGGTGCATGAGGGCGAAAGGGTTTGGCCGCCGCGGGAGCGCTTGTCACGGGTTCCCTCTCGGCTTCGGGCTGTTGGCGAATCGGGCTCTTGCGAGGGCAGGGAAGAAGGTGGAAGAAGTGGCTTTCCCCTTCCCTCTTCCTGGCTGGGCCAAGAAAGGAAGGAGTGGGCAGGCGGAAAGAAAGTGCATTTTTCCAAGGGCTGCCTAAGAGGAAAGGCCTCTTTGCGTCGGGGCTGCTCGGAGCCAGGAACTGCGAAGCCCTGATTTGCTGCCGCTTCATAGAAACGCCAGGAGTTTCAGCCCTTTTCCCTGGTTGGAGTTATTTCCTTTTCCGCGCACTTGTGTGCGTGTGGGTGCGCGTGTAAAGCAAAGTGGACGCCGAGTGTGTTAAATTTAATTCGAGGCTGGTGACACGTAATAGGGCAATGGGCCCTTAAAAATCCCTGTAAAGAAGAGGACGACTTCTTATTTCTATGTGACAGGAAATAGCCCTTTCCTAAGAAAGATACAGCACAAAGATTTGGATCCTGTTTTCCATATCTTGAATCTTGGCCTTTAAATCTGTCTACATCTGCCCTTTTGTGGTGACAATCGATTATTTGTGTGTGTGTGAGTGTCTCCTTTTCAGCTCTGGACATGATTCATTTGAAACCTGAGTGGGATGGTGACACTCTGAAGACACATGGGAATTAATTTCAATATTACAATAATGACCATCATCTTAAGAAAAAGAACATGTGTGTCGGTTTGAGAAAAAATCATCTTATGACACCAAGCCCTGAACCATGAAGGCAGATTTGCTTAATGGAGTAAAAGCTCAAACAGCTCCTCTTATTTACCATTTGCCCTTTCAGACTGGATTGTAAACTAAGAAATTAAGACTCTTGGAAGAAAAGATTTCCTCCTGTCAGCATTTTTTAAACTATACACAGCTGGATTCCTCCAAATATGACTGACTTGCTGCAGCACCTTTTACTGGTGCTCTTGTTCTCCAGTGCCACCTTACAACTCAGCATTGCGGCTGGTAAGTAGCCAGTGGGTGTAACATGACAGCATGTTCTGCAAACAGATTAAATTGGATTACTTGGATTTAAACCAATGGATTTTTAGTAAAGTCCATAGGAATAAATGGTGGATTTGAACAATTTGATTCAGTTCTGTGGATCATATCCACATATTTTTTTTTGCTAAAGGAATGGTGTGTGGCTCAGGACTTCAAAAATGCCTTGAAATTGTTGTGTTCAAAGGTGTGTATTTGTCTTGCAGTATTATAGATGAGCAATCTGTGTTCATTAAAAATACTTTAAAATATTTATCAAGATGCATATTTTCAAACAATGTTTCTAAACAAACAACTTGATTAAAATTGATCAGTTGTGCATAAGTCTTGGTTCACAGCCATTGGACATGATCACTGGTTTTTCAGGATCATTAACATATAAAAATGTAACAATATATACTCTAGGCATATTAAGTGAATCTGTCAATGTCTAGAATGAAATACCAAGAATGATGTTCTTATAAACATCTCTTATGTTCTTATAAAGTATCATGTACATTTTGACTAATTTTTGTTGGCATGTGCTTTGTTAATTGCTAACCATATTTTCGGCATTTTAAAAGAAATGTAAATTATCTTCATATATACTTCAGATGTAATTTTGATTTTGGCATAGGCTGGTCTAGGAGTGAGGATTTATACTCCAAAGTATTGCATCTTCACTTTTTTGTAATTTAATGATTTTATTCCAACTATTAGGATGCATTACATTATTACAAACATACAAGGTTTTCATTACTACTGTAGAAATAACAACCTCTTTTTTTCCCCTCTTACTATTTTAATGGGATATATGACCATGTTGTATATAGGACCAGAGATAGTTCTTGGAAAATTTTTCAACAATATAAGGATAATCTTAATGATCTGGTTTAACTGAAAATTATGTTTTAAAAGTTGCAAGCAACTAATATTGCAAGACTTGGTAAAAATCATATTTTTAAAAAAATCATATTTTAATTCTATGGAAATATAAAATAATTAAATATAGACAATTCTTAGCTATGCTCATTATTGTAATATTAATTGTAATATTAAGCACAGTTGAAGTTCTACTTTTACTAGGTTTTTGAAAATTCTCCTTTTGAAATATACCAAGCTAAAATGATATGGAATATTTGCTTATGTGGAACATTTTGTGTCATTGGCATTTAAAGTTGATGCCCACTATTCCTATCTCTGCTAATTCTATAAGCTCTTTCTGTAAAAACTGGATTTTCAAAACTTATATTTTTATTGAAGTGATATAAATAAAATACTTAATTTGGGGAAAATATATTTTTCTTGTCAAATTTGCACAGCACTAGCAAAATGGTAAGATTTGTTTTTGTGGTTTCTGTACTAAATCAACAGATACAATATCCTTGATCTATTACATATAATGTAAAAAGGGGTATATCAACTGTTTTAACTACCGTATTTACTGTTTTGACCTGCCACCATCTACTGATATATATTATTAAGCTCCGAGTTGGGAAATTTCCAAGCAATTCTTATACAGATACAAAAACTTTCTTTTGAAACTCAGCCAAAACCACCATTCAGAATTGACTTTCTACAGAGTTGTTTTAATATGTGTAAGTTCACAATTTCTAATGCTGAATAATCAATGTAGTTTTACAATTATCTGAAAATATTTACCGAAGCAATGCAAACAAATTAATTTTTAATTTCAGAATATATTTTTAAAACACTTCTGTGTTGTTTTTACTGTCAGATTATTTCTAATTCTCAAGTTTACCATATGATAAAAAAGGAGAAAGGGATTGAGGATTTAAATATAAGTAAAGTTTAGGCAAAAGTTCTTAATTTTTTCAGATTCTTAATGTTATAAGATGCTTAGAATGCTCAAATGTAATGCAGCCTGATGTTGGAATGTTGATAATCAACTGGAGTAGAAATGGGTCAAAAATACTGATCTTTCAGATGAGCTACCGTATTTTTTGGAGTATAAGATGCACTTTTTTCACCCCTAAAAGAGGGTGAAAATTTGGGTGTGTCTTATACACCGAATGTAGCCCCATCCACCTGCCCACCTGCCTGCCCCCACCCCCCATTTCAGCCTCCGTGGGTCATGTTTTAGACCTGTTCCAGGCTGCAGGGATTGCCACAGACCATCGCCGCCTTCGTGCCTCGCGTTTTTGGCCTCTCTGCCTTGTGTTTTTGGCCTCTCTGCCTCGCGTTCTCAGCCTCTGAATGCTCCATTTCATCCCCCTTCAAGGCTGTGGGGATCGCCACAGCACATCGCCACCGATCGCCGCCTTGTGCATGTTCTTGGCCTCCGCGCGTTGCATTTTTGTCCTCACGCCCTGTGTTTGGCCTCTGTGTCGTATTTTTGGGCGGTTCCAGGTGGCGGGGATCAGTGGCGAAAATGCGATGTGTGGAGGCAGCGATCGGCGGAAATGTGCTGTGGCGATCCCTGCAGCCTTGAAGGGGCCTGAAATGGAGCATTCAGAGGCTGAAAATACGCGGCACAGAGGCCAAAAACGCGAGGCACAAACGCGACAATGGTCTGTGGCAATCCCTGCAGCCTGGAACAGCTGATTGGGGGCCTCTGCTGCTTGTGCTGATCCAGGATGCATTAAGGTGCTGAAGCTGGCCAGGCTGTTTGCTATTTGCTGCAAGGATGCTAGCCAGATGAATACAGATGGATGCCGGTAGGCAGAGGCAGAATTATTTTTTTTCTTGTTTTCCTCCCCAAAAGCTAAGGTGCGTCTTATACTTCAGAGCGTCTTATGCTCTGAAAAATATGGTAATTGAATGCTTACACATGCTATCCTTTCTTTTTACTGCTTTGTTGAAATTCATAGAAGGAAAAGCCTGATGAAGTGACCCTGTGATTTGACTAACCTATCTATTTAAAAAAACTTTTAAACTGAATGTGCTTTAATATATATTTACATGAATAACATCTGCTTTCCTCTTTTACCCAGATGTATGGGTAATGAAAGGTTTTAGTTCTTTTCTTGAAATTTAGTTTTCTGTCTTATTGAATCACATAAATCAATGCAGATGTGTATGTTCTATATCAATCATATTTAAGAAAAATGTATGTATTTAGGCGTAAGTTAGGTTTATAACTTATGTTCACAAATATTTCTACTTAGCATAACTTAAGTAGATATTTTAAATGTGTTAATATGTTTGCCAAATATAGATGTTTATATATTTTACATTTGAGGAGCCAGAAAGAAAAAAAAAACTAAAAAGTTATTAATTGAATTAAATCTTCAAACTAGAATTCTTACTTGTAAAATACTATTATTTCTCAATTCCATGCAACCATAAACATTTATAGTACTATGTATTTCCTGCACTAGAGGGACATATTTTCATATTAATACATTTTGCATTTAAAGAATAACACTGGTTATTATCTTTTAAAATTGGGAATATGTACTGCATAAGTCAAGAACATTTGTGGTTTATGTGGCATCTGATTTAGAAAAAAAGTGAAATTATTATTTTTTCATCGACTCTGAACTTGGAAACCAAGAAGTAGCTTTTGTATGAATACTAATTTAGCAATTTTTTCATAATACATACATTTAAAGTGATGTAACCTTTGTTTCTGATAGCTTATCTCTTGGGTGCATGATATATATTAAAATGTAATGCATCCAGTGGTCAAGTAAAATTTAAATTTCAGGTACTTCTCTAAGTATGTGAGAAAAGAAAAACCTTAAGTTTATACATTGAAATGAAAATCAGTGTGTGTCTGAAACATTCAGAATGGGTTTTAACTAGGAGGAGAGCAAATCAGACCTCTGAGTATTTTTTCCCCAGAACAGATTTTGAAGTTTTGAATATTGCAGTACAGGACAATAGTCAGATTTTAAACACAGGAAGTTCTTCACTTAAGATTGGTCACTTAGTGATTGAAGTTATGACAGACTTCCCCAGAGCTACTTATGACCAGGTTTCAAAGTTACACACAAACATACTGCAGTCCTGTGTCCACATTTTGGGTGATTGGCAACTGGACTGCATTTGCAGCCATTTGTAGGATCCCATGGTCACATGACTGATTTTCAGCATTTTTTGCCAGTTTCTGGTCTTCTGCTTTTTGGCAAAAACCCTGATGGGTTGTAGTTGGCTCATTTAACAACTGCTACATTTGTTTAATGACTGCTGCTAAAATGGTTATAAAATCAGGCAGAGTCACTTGGTAAACCACTTAATGACTGTCATGACTTATTCCAAGCTCAATTATAGTCATTAGTCAAGGACTACCTTTAAATGAAAGACCCATTGATTCCTCACTAATTTTTTCTGGACACCATATATTTGATGCATATACAAATTTATCAAACATGGATCTTGGGATCTTTAGACTGAAAGAGAGTGACTGGCCCAAGGTCACTAAGTAAGATTGCCTACGATCAGACTAGAATCCACTGTCTCCCAGTTTCTAGCCTGACACTTTAACCACTACACCAAAATAGCTCTCATATGATACATACCAATGGTTTATGACAGTTCATTCTTGTTTAAAAATTCTATAATTATTTTCATAGTCATTGGCTAACATTATGTAAATAACAAATCTAAGTGAGTTCACATCTCATTTCCCTATCTCTTTAGATGTTGTTTCATCTGAACTTTTAAACACTAGCCAACTTCAATTGGTAGTCTATAGAGCTGTTTTGATTAGCCATAGTTAAGGTTAATCACAGCTAAGGTGGATGCAGAAGCTTCTGGTTTCCTTGTGACTGCAATGTGGGAAACTGTCTGATGCTTATGTAGAATTGTAATGTTAATGTACAACTTATTGTGAAATCTTTCCCTCCCTTATTCTTAAATGTTTCCATGCACATTTAACTGACTTCATATTTAAAAATTGTTCTCTGACTTTCCATTTAAATAAGCAGAGGTATTATGCTGCATGATAGTTGCTAGAGAAAATAGTTTTACGAGCAAGTTGTAAGTGTAAAAATGGTCATAAATCACTTTTTTCAGTGCTGTTGTAACTTCAAATGGTCACTAAATGAATGGTTGTAAGTCGAGGACTACCTGTACTTCATTTGGAAAAAAATTAAGTCTTAGAATGTTTAGAGTAGGGATATATAACTGTGACTCTCTATTTACTAGATTTGCATCTTAAATAATGCATTCTTCAATGAAAGACCTGCATTGCTACCATAATAAACTTCTTAGTGCATAGGAATAAAGCAGAATACAAATTAATGTACACAATTTGTATCCTATAAGTTATACTGTGTATGTTACCATAAATATACAATATATATTCCAATTCAGTTTGCTAGAACCACTTGTTCTAGTTTGCTAGAACCACTTGTATTTTAGTTGAGAATGGTTTGAATTATCATTTGATAATTTGTCAAGATTGTACAGCGAAAGTTGTTTTATCACATGTATCTAATCCTTAAAAATTCCATGGTAAGTTTACTAAGTCAATAGTTTTGAAGGGATCAATCTTCTTTCACTGTTTCCTAATGTCATTTCTCAGAGCTGTGTACGCTACTAGAAAGACTGTTATTTTAATTTTTCTGATCGTTGTCATAGAAATGACTAAGTTGTTATTGCCTTCCTGGGCGTGATGAATTTCCTCTTAATTTTTTAGCACATTGCTCATCTTTATCTGTAATTGAGCTCAAGAAAATAGACTGACCATGACCCATTTCTTACCATCACCTGTTAGTACACTTAACTAAGTTGACATTAGCACTGTCTTTTCAAACTTTTAGCATTAACTTAGAGTTTTCATTTCTGACCCTTCTTGCGTAATGCATAATAAGCTTTCTTTACTTTCAGCTAATGAAATGTTGTTACCTGGGTGTCTTAAATTATTACTGTTTCAACCTCCTGTTTTGTTTCTATCATCTCTTCTGTTATAAACGTTCTTATAACATATTTACTCTGTAAATTGAACAGATACGCTACAATATAAATTCTTGTCTCGTTCCTTTTCTCTTTCTGAAGCAGTCCATTTCCCCAAATTTGATTACTCTAGAGCAGAGATGTCAAACTCAATTTCATTGAAGGCCACATCAGGGTTGTGTTTGATCTTGGGGGGTGGGGGGTGGGCATGGCCAAGGTGGGCATGGCCAGCTCAACATCACTTGTGTCAGGGGCGCCTATGGTGGCCCAATTGCTCTGCCAGTGAAAATGGGCTCCTGAGCTCCATTTTTGGCCATGATGGCCTCCAGCCCTCTGCCAGCAAAAAATGGAGCTCGGGAGGGCCATATGCGTTGTTTTTCTGGCAGAGGCACCGCGGGCCAGTCCTTCACTGTTTCTAGGGTGGCCCCATGGGCTGCATCCAGCCTTGAGTTTGACACCCCTGCTCTAGAGCCTTATTCATTATAAATGTTAATTAGAAGAATATTCAGATACTCTTAACAAACCCATTAGCATTAATATAGTCCACATTTAATTTTCCCCCCCAAAATCTTCTCTATTTATTTGGCATTGTTATATATAAAATCTTACACAAAACTTAGTGTGAGGAATCTGAATAATGATTCAGTAATTTACAGATTCTCTTCAATCTCCCTTCTGTACCTGTCTACTGCTCTTTTTGAATTTATAGGCCACACAGTCTTCCATATATGATGATACTGAACTTTAGCTTTTTAAATGCTTTTTTCTGCAGTGTCAATGCTGTATCTGACACTTTTTTATTTGACAGTAGTCTGTAGTCTGTTGTAATGCAATTCATTTCTGAATATCTCTCTCTGTACAAATATTTCTCATCTTTCCTAAAATTAAAGGCAGATTATTCTGGTCCTCTGATTATTATTTAGGAACCTTTCAAAATTACAGTTGTACTGAACCAGGGTGACTTATGACCGGTCCTTGAAGTTGCATCCACTGCAGTATCCCCAAGGTTACATTATCATGATTCAAGCACTTGGCAACTGGTTTGTAATTACAACAGTTGCAGCATCCCATAGTCACGTGATCACAATTTGCAGTCTTCCTTACTGACTTCGCACAAGCAGTGTTAGTGGGAAATCCAACAGGTGGTTTGCAAGTCACTCCTGCAAGTTGCTCCTGCCACTTTTTCTTTTGAGGATCCCCAAGTGTATGGGGATATTGTACTCTGTAGTGCTTACCTACCCATATTTCATAGCACCCATCCACCTGCCTGTACTCTGTAGCACCTGCCTGCTGTTACTCCATTGCATTCGCTTGTGTGCCAGCCTGCTTGTCAGGGATACTTTTCAGTTATGTGCTTCTGGATTCCTGCCATTTCCCATGTCATGGTCATGTAGGTCCTCATTAGACAAGCTGTGCCCCCCTCACTTAACGATGGCAACAGGGACTGCTGGTTTTGCTGTTGCTAAGTCATCGTGCTGTATGACTGTATTGCTTAGCAATGGAAATTCCAGAAGCTGTCCTAACCTGAAGACTACTGCCATGAAAGCTCCATTTGTAAAATGTTTCATATAATTTTCCATTCTCTTTTATCTTAATTTGTAGATTCAGTTACTATAGCAATTAATGCACAGTTGAAAGATCAAATGATAAGACTGGGGATGGATCATCATGGAGAAAATCCATGTCATTTTTGTCAGCATTTTTCCCTGTTT
This sequence comes from Oxyrhabdium leporinum, assembly GCA_032468155.1. Classification (NCBI taxonomy): domain Eukaryota; kingdom Metazoa; phylum Chordata; class Lepidosauria; order Squamata; family Cyclocoridae; genus Oxyrhabdium; species Oxyrhabdium leporinum. The sequence goes on along the minus strand of JANHFL010001661.1, from coordinate 322,468 downwards.
ATATATAGTTTTAAGCTAAAGTATAAGTTACTTATCCAGAAAATATTTACAGTAATTGCTGCAGATATTCTAACATTGGTATTTTTGCTGCAAGCTAAGTAACATATATCTTGGAAGAGTTTGAAAGAATGTAATTCAGTAAGCTTTTCATTTGAGTAGGCCTACTTTCTCATCTAATTAAAATTTTGTCTCCCTGACTAGATAATTTCTTTTAAACCCATAGAATGAAATAGACTGACTTGTTTTTTTCCTATTGTTTTGCCAGAAGAGCAAACAATAAGAGGATGAACAATTATTTTTCAGTCAGAAGCATAATTTGAATTACAGAAACCACAAAGTAAAATAATATCACAGATCAGTTTCAATCAGTTGATTCTCTAGATTATGAAAGAAGTTGAAATTGTGGTTGATTTTGTTTTTCCAGTTAAGGACTATCAAATGGATCCTGAATTTTCATTGTATTATTATGATCACCTCCTTCTCCTATTTTTGCACTATTCAGCAATTCTATTGCTTTAGATTACTCTTAAATGTATAATATTTGTGCTGATCTGTCCTATCCTACTCTGTTCCCATAATACAGTCATAGTAGTACAGTCGGATTTTAGCAGCTGGCCTGATCTGTATCATTGACATCGGAGCTGCAAAGTATGTTTCCCATGAGCAAAAATTCTCTTGTTCCAGTTTCTCAGCAGGCCTCACTCCCATTTAAAATCAACTCACTATGGTGTTTTAGCCATCAGTAGAGTGTGTGTTTTTGAATTGAGTTACCATTTTCTCCTGCCAATGTGAAAGCAAAGTAATAATGAGGGGGAGCAATAAGGCATTAACAAAAAGTAGAATATTTTCACTCAGCTGTTGATTAGCTAGATGGAGTGCTGGTAAGTTCATGAAGATTGGCGAGCTGTATGAGATGAAACCAGTGAGAACACTTGCAAGAGAGCCCAAAAATGTGTCATAGGGTAGTTAGACAAAGTCAGTGGCAGTATGGAAATGCTTAGCAATTTAATTTTAAATGGATACACACATTTGGGATACGTTTTAAGGACATATCCTCAATTCACACTTGAAAAGACCTCATTTTATCCTTGTAGTAAAACCTGTGTTCTTTTATTACTTTGTACTTCTAAAATTCACCATTGTTTTTAAAAATAGTGAGATATTAATCTAGTTAGTTGGTGTCAGATAACATCAAAAATTGAATAACCAAACAAATGAATAAATGCATAACTGCTGATAACTGGAAATACAGATGCATTCAAATACAGAATATTTAATCAATCTTTTCCAGTGTGTAAATTTCCAGTGTGATATTCGTTTAAAATCTTTTTATTTAGGGATTATGAGAAATGACTTGGTAAATATGTGTGTATGTTTTGATTGTAATCTCTCAGTATTTTTCTTCCCGTGTTCAGGCTCCCATTCTCAGTCTTTTGTATTAACTTCCTTATTGATTCCTATTATGATTCCTCCCTTTAATATAAAGCTTACTGTTTTTCTTCTCTGTTTTGCCAGTTAAGAACTACTAAAGGGATCCTGAATTTTCATTGTATTATTATGATCATCTCCCTCTCCTATTTTTGTACTATTCAGAAACAAGCACCCTATTTGCAAAGTATATCCATTCACTATTAATGATCATAATCACATTAAGTAAAAGTAGCCCTAGACTTATGACCAGAATTGGGACTGGAACTTACATTGCTATGCAATGTGGTTGCTCAATGAGTCTCATCTGATTTTACAATCTTTTTGCTGTAGTCGTTAAGCAAATCACGGGGTCATTAAGCAAATCTACTTCAGTGACTTGGAAGCCCCCTGGGAAAGTCGAAAATGGAGATGGTGTATCCCTGGGACAGTGCAACCATCATAAATACATATCAATTGCCAAGCACTTGAATTCTAACAACAAAATATTGTTGCCAGAATGTTAAAACTGCATCATTTTCTCTCTTCACATTTCATTTTCGCTTTTATTCATGCACTCTGTACCCTTTTCTTATTTGCTACCAGAATGATTTGGTTTCATTTGTGTGACAAAAAACATTGTTCAAAAACAATCATTTGATTTTTTTTTAATATCAATATCAGCAAAACCAGAAATAAGTAATTTACATTTATGCAGTGATGATCACTATTTCACATGTCTTTTATTGCTACTTGAATCTTAGTCCTTCCTTTCCTAGTTCCTGCATGAAGTAAGGAAGATGGAAATGGAAATATGCAGGAGCCATTACCTAGGCCTGGTGTTGGTAATCCGCAGCTCCGGACCTGCATGTGGCTTTTTGGGCCCTCTGCTGCGGCTCCCTGTCCCATCACTGGCTGGCCCCGCCCCTCGCCCTCCCCTCCCTCCCCTGGCCTTAGAAGATAAGGGCAATGGCAGGGGATGGAGAAGCGGCCGGGGCTGATTCACCGATACCTCGCTGGAGCTTCTTCTGGTCCTTGTTGGTGCTGGGCGTGCCTCAGTCACTTGGGGAGATGCACAACCTGCTCTCTGCCCCAAGACACTGGCCCGCTAACATGAGGGCTGGCAGGGTCCGCAGCACCCAGCCGCGGCTTTAAGAAGCTGAGGGCAGTGGGAAAGGGGGGTTGGCCCTGCCAAACCTTGCACGCCCACCCCGAGGGTCAGGCTCGGAGAAAGTCAGTGCACCCTTGCCAAAGATGCTCGCCCGTCAGCCAGTTTCTCCCCCTCTGTAATTCTCTCTCTCTCTCTCTCTCTCTCTCTCTCTCTCTCTCTCTCTCTCTCTCTCTCTCTCTCTCTCTCTCTCT
>JANHFL010001661.1:272832-289115 GCA_032468155.1 Oxyrhabdium leporinum | reverse complement strand
CCCCTTTAAAACCCCGTTTACAAAAATATTAATTAAGAACTTTAATTAAAAAACCGATTAAAAAACCCCTCAGTCAGCTTCTCCCTGGATGCTATTATTTTTTGAACTTTGAAGAATATTTTATTATATGCATCTCGTCATTTGAAATTAGCTAGTGATGGAAATACAAGTGCATGCTAGCATGGTGATTTCAGGATTTATTATTTTAAGACAATGCAAATGAGAGTAGATAAATAGGTACCACTTTGGTAGGAAGGTAACAGTGCTCCGTGACGTTGTGCTGGCGACATGACTATAGAAATATCTTCAGACAGTGCTGGCTCAATGGCCTTGAAAGAAAGATGAGACCCTATAGTCGCCAACAACTAGTGGAGTAAAATCCACAGGACACCTTTATCTTTATCTTTTTATTTTTTAAGATAATGCATATACATTGTAATAACAACAACAAAATAAGAACAAAATAAGAACAACAACAACAACCTCCAGTGAGGCACTACCTTGACGTGGTTGTGAGGCTTGGGTGCTCTGAGGAAGATGATAGCTATGCCAAAGGTTCAACCATACTGGACAGGTCTCATCAGAGTAGTCAGACAAAGAGTGTCTTTCACTGTCTCCCATAAAAAATATAGTGAGATGTAAATTTCAGAAAGCCATACTGGCTCGGATGTCACCCAGATTAACAAGGTTCACGCTACATGTTGGAGTTCCTGGATATCTGGTGAAAAATGGGCTACAGGCTCAGGACTGTTGGCTGAGCAACCAAGTCCAGCAGCTGCAGAACTACTGGATGAAAAGGTGTTTACTCATCAAAAATATACAATGATTGAAAACAAAGAAATAATGATCTATTATTACAGATCAAGTCCAACAAGAAGAGAATATTTGAAATGAGTGCACCAGTTCTGGAAAGAACAACATCCAGAATCAGAAATAACAGAACAGAGGCAATTAGATCGACATTGATTTATAATATAAAATAAAGTATTCATAGAAACAGAATTGGAAGAACTGCAAAGGTTTACCCAGGGCAAAGAAATCAAAGCCTTGCCAGAAGTAACTCAGAATGTAGAGGCAAACCAGGGGGTGTTGGTAGTAGAGGAATCCAGCAGAGATATACAACGAGGTACCCTCTTCTCTGCCTCAGGAAGAACAAAGCCCTCTAACTAAAGAAGTAAAAGAATTGAAACAGAATAACTGAGCATCTAGAACAGCATAAAACATGAGAATAATATCAAGTATAAGCACCAACTACTGCAAGAAACAAATCAACCAGTGTTCAGCACAGCTGCAGTTATAACTGAATACCTGAGATGCAAAATCAACAAATAAGAAAAAACAAAAACAAATGATGCACCACAAAAATGGAAGATTAGACTGGAAAATAATATACAGATACAGATTAACAGAGTTAGAAGGGACCTTGTAGGTCATCTAGTCCAACCCCCCACCCAAGCATGAGACACTACGCCATTTCTAACAAATGGCAGTCCCATCTCTTCTTGAAAGCTTCCAGTGATGAAGCTCCCACAATTTCCAAAGGCAAGCAGCTGTTCCATTGATTGATTGTTCTCACTATCAGAAAATTTCTCCTTACTTCTAGGTTCAATTTCTCCTTGATCAGCTTCTACCCATTATTCCTTGTCTGGACTTTGGGTGCTTGGAAAATAGCTTGACCCCCTCCTCTCTCTGTCAGCCCCTCTGTCAGGTCCTGCCTGTCCTTCGCTTCAAGAAAACATGGACTCTCAAAACTAGCATTTCAAAGGAAAGCTTTTATTGAAAGGAAGTGAATTCAGGACAATGCAAAGCAGGGTCTGAGTTAATCCCAGGCAATTCCGTTAGAATGAAGTGGTTAGAAACCCCTCCCCTCAGTCTGATGTTGAATGAGCCAATCCACAGGTGTGAAGATGTTGTGGAAATGGTCGTCCTGAGAAAGAAATAAGGAGTCGTTCCCATTTGCTTCTTCTGTGAGACTTCAGAACTGAGAGAAAACAGATGGCCCTCCCCCCTTGTACGTTCCCCAAGGTAAATCAAAGCACAGGGCAGAATAGGTGACAGGGTAAAAGTTATAAACTAGAGAATTACAGGATACATAGGAAACAGATTGAGAGCAATAAGTGAGTAAAAGAATCTGGGGTTCCCTCCCCACATGAATGGCAGTATCATGATAGGGATCTGACATGCTGCCCCCCCTTTCAAAAAAATGAGGGGATTACCTGTAAAAGAGAACAGAAAGATGAACATCATAGAGAGTTCGGTTTGTTAGAATCATTTGAGTGAAACTTTTTCAGCAATGCAGGGGCCCTAACATGTTTCTTAGCTACCCACTCATTTTGTGAGGGAAGTAAATGTCTCCAGGAGATTAGGGATTGAGTTGAACCCTGGTGGGTGCAAGAGTCAAGGATTTATTTGATTTCAAAGTGTTGTTCTTCTTCAACCATAATAGGGGTCGGAGGAGTGTCTGTTGGGGGCCTTAAAAGGGATGTAATTTTGGGTTTCAACAGGCTGCAGTGAAAAACTGGGTGGATCTAAGTGTCTTGGGGAGTAGTAATGCTAACATTACTGGGTTGATGATTCTCGTGATTGGGAAAGGCCCTATGAATTTGGGTCCCAATTTCTTTGAGGGTTGTAAGGATTTTAGGAATTTTGTGGACATGTAAATTTATCACCTATTTTAAATGGGTTTGGTTCTGTCCTTCTTTTGTCAGCTTGGGCTTTAAAAGCAGCTCTAGCCTCATTCAGGGCTGGTCTCACTACTGGCCAGGTTATTATATCCACTTCTTAAGGGAGGGTATGGTTGGTTCCTCTACTGGTAGTTCTGGCATTGGGATGAAGTCCTGGCCACTGGCAACTCAAAATAGGGTGAACCCAGTGCTAGAGTGCACAAAGTTATTATAGGCAACTTCTGCAAAACGCAGGTCAGTCCAGTTATCTTGTTGATAGTTAATAAAGCATCTTAAATATTGTTCCAGAACCGAGTTCAGTCTCTGTCAATCCATTAGTTTGAGGATGATGGCTAGAACTTAGGCCCTGGCCAGTTCCAAGAAGGTCCAAAGGCCCTTCCAAAACTTTGAAGTGAATTGGACCCCTCGATCAGATATTATCCTTTGTGGGCCCCATGTAGCCGATAGATATGCTGCAGGAACAGTTTGGCAAGTGCCTTAGCAGTGGGGATTTTTTGGCAGAGAATGAAGTGGGCCTGCTTGGAGAAAAGGTATGTTATGACCCAGATAACAATATCACCCCCACTTTCTGGTAACTCTACAATAAAATCCATAGAGATCTCTCTCCTGGGTGCTGAAGGCTCAGCTACTGTCTGTAAAAGACTGGAGATTTTTCCTTGTCTTCTCTTTGCTGCTGCACAGATAGGGCAACTGGCTACATAGCTTTCAACGTCTTTCTTAAGAGATGACTACCAGAATTGCCTTTTGATAAGGTGTAGGGTTTTCACGAAACCGAAGTGACCAGCCAGTTTGGAGTCATGGCATGTTTTCATGAGAGGAATTCTCTGACTGGCTGGAACATATAATTTTCGTCCCACCGAAGCTGTCATTTTTAATTAAACAGGTGTTTTTATGGGCTAGGAACCAGTCATCAGTTTGTAGGGCTTTTTTAAATGCCTGAGTGGTAACATTGTCCATTAGTGGTTCTTGTTTAGCTTGCGCCCTGGTCATAACTTTGGCTGCCAGTTGAGAAGCTGGGAGTAGGGGTTTGATCACTTCAGGTTTCCCACTATTAAACTGAGGCTTTCTGGATAGTGCATCTGCTAAAAGTTTTTTCCCCCGGGGAAGTATTTCAGGATTAAATTGAAACGTTTGAAGTATTGAGCCCAGTGAACTTGTTTTGGGGGGAGTTTCCATGGGTTTTTTAGGGCCTCCAGGTTTTTATGATCAGTCCAGACTTTGAAAGGGATTTTATTCCCCTCTAGGAAATGCCTCCAAATAAGGAGAGCCCACCGTACTGCAAAAGCCTGCTTCTCCCAGGTAGCCCATCTTTGTTCAGTGTCGGTTAGCTTTTTAGATGTGTATGCACAGAGCTCCAGTTGTCCCTGCTCATTTTCTTGGAATAGGACATCTCCGACTGCTACATCACTGGCGTCTGCCTGTATGATGAATGACTGTTCTGGATCTGGGCGTGTTAGGACTGTTTCGGCTGAGAACAATTGTTTCAGTCTATCGAATGCTGCCTGGCATTCCATAGTCCAGTTTATGGGCTGCTTTGGTTTTGGTTTGTTTCCCCCCCCCCTTTGTTTTCAGTAGGTTAGTGATTGGGAGTGCAATTTGTGCAAACACTGGGATAAATTGCCAGTAAAAATTTGCAAACTCCAGGAAACTTTGTAGTTGTTTGCGGATGTGTGGGTGGGGGGAGCCCAGTCGATCATTGCTTTCCATTTCCTTGGGTCGATTTCCATGCCCTCGTGAGAAATCCCATATCCTAGGTAGTCAATCCTATCTTTGTGGAATTCACATTTAGAAAGTTTTGCGTAAAGTTTTGCAGTACAGAGTTTGTTTACGGCTGCTCGGACTAGCTTTATGTGCTTGGCTTTTGTCTGAGTGTATATTAAAATGTCATATAAGTACACCAGAACCCCTTTGTACAGGTGCTCATGGAGCACCTTGTTTATCAGTTGCATAAACACAGCAGGGGCGTCTTGTAATACAAATGGAATCACATTCTCCATGCTCACACTGTTTAAATTTCTATAATCCACACAAAGGCGCAAAGACCCATTTTTCTTCTCTCATGTTTTGGTCATGTTGGTTCGATGAAACTCCTTGCCAGGTTTTTATCTATGAAAGCTCTCAACTTCTCAAGTTCCCTGGGGGACATGCTATATATTTTTGGTTTTGGTAGTTTGGCCCTGGGAGGACCTCGATAGCACAGTCTTGGGGTGGGGTAGGGAAGCTTGTCAGAGTCTTCTTCGCTGAATACCTCAGCTAGGTCCTTGTACTCCCTGGGGATGCCCTAGGTTGGTGCGGCCTTTCCTGCCATCGCTGCTTCTTTGTTTGGGTCTCCCCCCAGTTCCTACCTTCGGCCATCAGGTCTACTCACTCCCCATTGAAATCTTAGAGTCCCCTGCTTCCAGTTCACTCTCGGGTTCTACTTCCTCAACCAGGTGAGCCCTAGAACTAGCGGCTATTCCATTCCGGGTGCCACAATGAAAGTGAGTCTCTTATCATGAGTCCCCATTGCTATGTCTAGAGGTTCTGTGGCAAAAATGGCCGATTCCCCCCCTGTCACTGACTCTTCTAATTGGCAGAACATGATGGGCGTTTTTTCCTCGGGGTTGTTTTCAAAGACTTTCCACTGGACAGGTGTTCTGGCTTTCGAGCAGGAGTTTTTGAACAACACACAGCTGCATGGTGCATTCTCCATGGTGCATTTGAAACAGGCAGATGACCTCGGTGCCGGGGGTGGTGGTTTGTGGCTCCCGCTTCCCCTGGGGTGGGGAATCTCTCCCACGCTCTTCTCCCTCTGTATTGGTTTCTGGCCATGTCACTCTCCACTTCTTTGGCCAGGCTGTACCAGTCGTGCAGGTGGTTTGGGGCCTCTCGAGCCAGGCAGGCATGGTAGAGGTTGTTCTTTAGGCCGTCTTTGAACCAGCTCACTAGGATGTCTTCCAGCCAGTCCACTCTGCAGGCAAGGTCTCGGAACTCTCCAGTGTATTCAGCTATTGGGCGGTGCCCCTGTTTCACAGTTCTGATGCGATCACGAGCTTTGCGATCTGCCAAGGGATCTTCAAATCGGCAGTGGAAGCCATCATGAATCAGTCGAAGTTCCGCAGTTCAGGGGCGTCTGCGTTGTGGAGGGCCACCATCCAATGGGCAGCTGTCCCTTCCAGGGCCAGGGTGATGACTTAGACGTGAGTGCCCTGGGTCTGGAAATCCCTCCCATACTCCAGATTGTATATGTGCCAGGAAAACCCCCAGTTTCTGTGGGTCACCATCATACTTCACTCCCGGGTGGGGGTCTTCCTCTCCAGTTGCGGTGCTCTGGGCTGGCTGGGGCGATTGCAGGGGCCAGTGCTGCGTCGGGTGGGTTCACCTGGATGGCTGCTGCCCCCCCTGCTGCATCTGCTTGGCCTGTTGCTGCTGGATCCGGAACAATGGTGCCTGCCATGTTGGCTGCTGCTGCTGCCTCGCCCCCTCTCTGGTGTCGATCTAATTCCTCCCTGGTTCTGAGGTTTTTAAAAGCCTCCATCACGAACCGCATAATGTTTCTCTTGAAACGGTCATCTCTGGCCGGGTCTTTAATTGGCTCTTCCTGGTCAGACAGGGCTTCCAGCTTGCATTTCCATCCTGGTTGTCGACTGCCCTGGGTGAAGGTGACTCCTTGGGTTCTTCTGTCCCAGTTATCTTTTTTCCCCACCCTGATGAATGATCTGGGCCTCATGGGGACCTCTGAAACAGCTTCGATGTCTTCAATGGGGCAGATAGAGCTTGCCTCTGGCTGGGTGGTGGTGGAGGTCTCACCCCAGTATTCTCCCTCTCCTTGATCGCCGCTTTGCTCGGACATTGTGTGCAGGGTTCCCTCGGTAGAGCAAGTTTTCTTCTCCGGGTGGACCACTTTTGCAGACCCTGTTTTATGTAAGGTCCTGCCTCTCCTTCCCATTCAAGAAAGCATGGACTATCCAAACTTTAGCATTTCAAGGAGTCGTTCCCATGTGCTGCTTATGTGAGGCTTCCGAACTGAGAGAAAACAGATGGCCCTCCCCCCTTGTACATTCCCCAAGGTAAATCAAAGCACAGGGCAGAATAGGTAACAAGGTAAAAGTTATAAACTAGGGAAATTACAGGATACATAGGAAACAGGATGAGAGCAATAAATGAGTAAAAGAATCCAGGGTTCCCTCCCCACATGAATGGCAGTATCACAGTAGAAATCTGACATGCTGCCCTCCTTCAAAAAAATGAGTGGATTACCTGTAAAAGAGAACAGAAAGATGAATATCATAGAGAGTTAATTTGGTTTGTTAGGATATTTTGAGCAAAACTTTTTCAGCAAACAGGGCCCCTAATATGTTTCTTAGCTACCCACTCATTTTGTGAGGGGGGTAAATGTTTCCAGGAGACTAGGTATTGAGTTGAACCACGGTGGGTGCTGGAGTCAAGGATTTCTTTGGTTTCAAAGTGTTGTTCTCCTTCAACCATAATAGGAATCGGAGGAGCTTCTGCTTGGGGTCTCAAACGGGATGTAATTTCGGGGTTTCAAGAGGCTGCAGTGGACAATCGGGTGAATCTGTCTAAGTGTTTTGTGGAATAGTAATTCCACCGTTACAGGGTTGATGATTCTAGTGATTGGGAAAGGCCCTATGAATTTGAGTCCCAATTTCTTTGAGAGTTGTAAGGATTTTAGGAATTTTGTGGACAGATAAACCCTATCACCTATTTTAAATGGGTTTCATTCTGTCCTTCTTTTGTCAGCTTGGGCTTTAAAAGTGGCTCTAGCCTCATTCAGGGCTAGTCTCACTACTGGCCAAGTGTTTTGTAGTTGTTGTATCCACTCCTTAAGGGAGGGTATGGTTGGTTCCTCTACAGGTAGTTCTGGGATTGGGATGAAGTCCTGGCCAGTGGCAACTCAAAATGGAGTGAACCCAGTGCTAGAGTGCACACAGTTATTGTAGGCAACTTCTGCAAAAGGGAGGAGGTCAGTCCAGTTATCTTGTTGATAGTTAATAAAGCATCTTAAATATTGTTCCAGAACCGAGTTCAGTCTCTCTGTCGATCTGTTAGTCTGAGGTTGATGGCTAGAACTTAGGCCCCAGCCAGTTCCAAGAAGGTCCAAAAAGGCCTTCCAAAACTTTGAAGTGAATTGGACCTCCTGATCAGATATTATCCTTTGTGGGACCTCATGTAGCTGATACATATGCTACAGGAACAGTTTTGCAAGTGCCTTAGCAGTGGGGATATTTTGGTAGGGAATGAAGTGGGCCTGCTTGGAGAAAAGGTCTCTTACGACCAGTGATGAAATCTAAATTTTACCACCACTGGTTCTATGGGTGTGGCTTGGTGGGTGGGGTCATGTGACTGAGTAGGTGTAGCCAACTTGATGTCACTCACGGCAAGGTGAGGCAATGAGGCTTCCACACATGCGCACGATGAGGCTTCTGCACATGCGCGCGATGAGGCTTCCGCACATGCGTGCAATGAGGCTTCTGCACATGCGCATGGTTTCAGCCGCATGGCAAGGCTCAACTGAGCAGCCTTTTGGGGCCTGCTCTACTCAATCTCTGCTTTCTCCGGGGCAGCAGCTGCTTCTCTCTGCAGTGCTGCTGCTCTTGCTGGGAGAGCGTCTTGTGCAATTTAGCAGCTGTGAGCCGCCACTTTCCTTCAAGTCCCATCCGGAAAGCGCTGCAGCACAGAGAAGCAGCAGCGCTGTTGAATGCTGTTTCTCTCATCCTCAGCGCTTTCCGGATGGGACTTGGAGGACCCAAAGCAGCAGCTCACGGCTGCTAAATTGCACAAGACGCTCTCCCAGCAAGAGCAGCAGAGGAGAGAAGCAGCTGCCAACCCGGAGAGCACATGGAGCGTCTCCGCTAGCAACTGAGGCTTGGCAAGGGACGGAAGAAGCGGCTGCAAGACCTCTGCTGCAGCACTTTCTGGATGGATCTTCTTAAAGGTAAGAAGAACTGTCCAGTCTGTTCCCAAACCGCTTCGGCCCTTCTGCGCCCCCGCCCTGTGGCCCTTCGGCCTAGCACAGCAGGCTGCAGGCTGAATAAATTGCTTCAGCCTGGGAGGGGTGTAGTTTGAGGCCAGAGGGGGGTGGCAGCATATGTGTGGAAGCTCCGGATGGAGCAAGGCCGGACCCAGGGAATGGCACGTTCCCAGGCCCCAACCTGAGGCGAACGGCAAGCGGGCGTCATGCTTACCTTTGGTGAGCAGAGCGGGAGAGGCATGGAGGCAAGGCGTGGAGATTAGCTGGGCTGTGTGGCAAAGGCGAGATATATAGGGCAGGGTGGGATGGGGCGAGTGGGCAGGCGGGGTAAACGGGTGGATGGGGGCAGGGCCAGCCAGAGTATTTGCCAGTTCTCTGAACTACTCAAAATTTCTCCCACCTGTATGCCCGAACTGGTCCGAATCGGCTAGATTGCTGATGGATATTTTTATTTTGTCCTTTCTCTATTCTGTTTTATTATTCCTTTATTAGGAATAATAATTAGGGCTAATTTTCTTAATGCACGTCAAAGGAAATACTATAAAATACTGAATAAAAAGATTCCCAACTTCTGCACCGCCACATTCATTGTTTTCTTATTTTGAATCTGTAAACATCTCAAAGAAATAGTAAGTACGAATTCACATTGAGCATGGAAATATACCATGCTCAATCAATTTTGTACAATGTATAATTGTTCTGCCGTCAGGTGCTTTGGAGAATAGGTTGATCCCCTCTTCTTTGTGACATCCCCTCAAATATTGGAACTCTGCTATCATGTCGTCCCTAGACCTTCTTTTCATTAGATTAGACATACCCAATTCCTGCAACCACTTTTCATGTTTTAGCCTCCAGACCCCTAATCATCTTTATTGATCTTCTCTGAACTCTGTCTAGAGTCTAAACATCTTTTTTGTAACAACCAAAACCGGATGCAGTATTCCAGGTGTGGTCTTACCAGGACCTTATAAAACGGTACTAACATTTCACATGATCTTGATTCTATCCTTCTGTTAATGCAGCCTAGAACTGCATTAGTTTTTTGGTTTTTTGGTAGCTGGAGCACACTGCTGGCTCATATTGAAGTGGTTATCTACTAGGACTTCTAGATCTCTCTTGCAGTTAATTACTGTTGAACCAAGGTATACCTATTGTATACCAGTGCATTTGTTTTTTCTTGCCTAAGTGTAAAATCTTATTTTTCTCCATTTTGTTAGATGTGTATTCAAGTCTATCATGATTGTTCTGGATCTTGAACCTATATACTGGGGTGTTGGCTATTCCTGCCAGCTTGGTCATCTGCAAATATAATGAGTTCCCCATTTATCCCCTCATCTAAATCATTTATGAAGATGTTGAAGAGTACTGGGCCTGAGACAGAACCTCAGGGTACCCCAAAGCATACTTCCCTCCAGGTAGATGTAGCTCCATTAAGGACTAGATGTTGAGTGTGGTTGGTCAGCCAGTTACAAATCCCTCTGGTGCTGATGCTGTCTATCACACCTTTTTCTAACTTACCAAGAAGTAGGTTGTGGTCTACTTTGTACTGAAATCCAAGTATACTATGTCCATAGATTTCACTGGTCCACTAATTTAGTCACTTTGTCAAAGAATGAAATAAGATTTGTTTGGCATGATCTTTTGACAAATCCATGTTGGCTTCTGGTTATAACATTTCTTGCTTCTAGGTGCTTGTAGGTCTGCAGCTTGATTATCTTTTCCAGAATCTTCCCATGTATTGAAGTCATGCTGATCGGGATCTGTAGTTTCCTGATCCATTTCCCCCCCTTTTTTTTGAAAAGTAACCATGTCAGCTCTTTTCCAATCTTTTGATAGTTCTCCGGTGCTCCAGGATTTTTGAAAGATAAAGTTCAGTGGGTCCAAGATCATGTGTGCCAGCTGCTTCAGAAGTGTGGAATGTAATCAATCTGCTCCTGAGGATTTGAACTCACCTAGGGTAGACAAGTGTTGTCTTACCATTTTTGTGCCTATTTTAATTTGTATTCTTAATCTGTCTTTTACAGTTCTGCTTTTGATAGGTTGGGGTTTTTTTTTCCTTTTGCGTGAAAAAGGATGCAAATAATGAATTAAGCAGCTCTACTTTCTCCTTACTACCCATCACTTCCTTGCCATCCTCTCCCTTTAGTGAATCAATTGTTTCCTTGACTTTTTTCTTGTTTTTTATGTTGAAAGAAACTTTTTAAAATTATTGTTGACATTTGTTGCAGGTCTTAGTTCATTCTGAGACGTAGCTTTCTTGACTTCATCTTCAGCTACATGGTACTATTCTGCCTTACTTATGTGTCTCTTTTTTCATTTTTTTTATACTAATCCTTTTTGTCTTTCAGTTGATCAGAGAGTTCTTTATAGTGGTATTGTGATGGACTGGGTTTTTATAATCTCATTTTTCAGAGTTTCCCAAGAAAATAGCCTGTTTCCCAGCTTGATTTGTCTTGTTACTACTCAGTTTTCTAAGTCTCAGTCTCTCTGTCTCAGTCTCAGTCTCAGTCTCAGTCTCAGTCTCTCTCTCTCTCTCTGTCTCTCTGTCTCCCTCTCTCCCCTCTTTCTCTCTCACACATGTCATTGCACTGCAGCTGTTCATGTGCAATGTGATCAGTTTCTGTAGCTTAAGTCAGCTATTTTGTGAGGCAGTATACTCCTGCCCACAGCCTTTACAAATCTCTATGGCAAGAGTTCTTCAGATTATAAGCCATGATCCCATATGAGGTGTTAAGCAACATAGGGAGGATTCACAATGTCTTTTAAAGGCTGAGAAGGCTGGCATAGGCAAAGTAGGAGCACAGTCAAAACTTGTTCCTATTCTGCCATGGCCTGCCCATCCAGAATTTGCACAGGCAAAGTGAGCAGCAGGAGTTTTGAGGATATTCCCACTTTGCCTTTAGCAGGCAATGTATGGAACAATGTTTGAGACAAAGTGAAACTTGTGGATCTAGCCATCGGTTGAGATCATCTGCAATCACAGAAGTTTTACTTATCGTTTAGTTATTTATTTACTTGAACTTTTAGTATTGTCACAAAACTAGCTGCCTATATTCATTTATCATTTTAGCGGTTTGCATTATTTGGGAACTTGCACTGTTATGAGGTTCTGTGTTTTTGGCTTAATTTAAAAGCTGGATTGAAATGGTCATAAAGGTTGCAATCCATTGCTTATTTACTGCTTGGATATAATTCTTAATAGTTATGCATAACATTATACTAATAGATTGTAGTCTTAGCCATGTTTATCTATGTTGCATGATTGCTGAAATTTCACTCTGTTAGCATTACAGGTAGTCCTCTTTCACTCTAACAGAGTATTACAGGTAGTCCTCGATTTACAACCATAATTGGGACCCAGATTGCCATTGCTAAGCAAGTCAGTTGTTAACTGAGTTGTGCCCAATTTTATGACCTTTTTGCCATGGTTGAGGAAATCACTGCAGTTGTTAAATGAAACGTGCCATATTTACCAGGATGTTTCCAAACTGCCACATTTTAGTGCCTGGGAAATTGGGAGGGGGGATTTCATAGTGGAGTAGATTAGTAGACATAACAACATTCTTTCTTACCGAGTCAAGGACATGTTACACTGCCCCTGGATGGGGATGTCTCTAAATAGGGCGAAGAATTGATTGGACAATGTGATGGACTGATGGGGTGCAGAGGATGGTCTTTGAATTCTCTTTTGGGATGGGAAAACCTGGAACTCTCACATTCGGGTTTTCCCAGATGTGCCAATATGACTTCTTCAATAAAGTTTCTTATTTGGATGAACTTTTGTTTCTGACTATTGAATGGCGATGGGGGAGTTTCATTGGAACGCTGACAATTGCCTTTTTCAGGATGGATAAATGGATGGATAGATAAATTCCCAATCTATCCTACAGCCTAGAATATCCTACAGTCTCCCATGCATGAATTATCGCATAATTTGTGGGTTTGGAAAGTGATGTTTCTCCACTGTTTTTTTTATTTTATTTTGCTAGGGTACGCTGTAACCAACTGACACTGCCCAAAGGGCTAGTACTGGATAAAACAAGATTCTGAAGATATTTTTTTAAAAAATTCTACTCTCCCTTCTCTTTTCATCAATACAACACTTTGAAAATAAATTTCTAAGTAGGTGCATCTTTCTAAATGAAAAACTCAGGTTCCTATGGAATCAAAACATCCTTTAATGTTCTATAGTCTTTTCAAGCTAGTTTTCTAATTTAAATTTGGGTATATTAGAAGACAAAGGTGTCATGAGAGGAATTAGCCATAACTTTCCAATACCTAATAAACTCTTGCATTCATCTATTCAAACGAATTTCTATAAGGAGTTTTTTATAAGCGTTTCTTGACAGTGTGCAGATATGTACTAATTACAACACAGGGTTAACATTCCAGATAAAACAGCAACATTCGAAAACATTAAAGCATTAAATTACAAAATGAAGGAAAGCAAGAAAATAAATCAAATTAAAGGCATGGTGACAAAGATTGGCTTTGGTCGCATGCTGAAATGTCAATAAAGAAATAACCAATTTGACTTTTCAGACAAGGAAGTTTCTCAGCCTACATGTTGCAAGGTTCATGGTGTTTTAGACTTGATAGACAATGAGTAGCAGTTTCAGTCGCACAGAGAAATAAATTAGCTATGAAAGCAGCTTTTTGGCCAGTGGAATTTTCTATCATCTCTAGAAGCAAAAAGACTGTTTAATCCTTTGGAATTTCTTGTTAAGTCAATTTATCTATAATAATATATGATGGAAGACCTGGGTAAAAAAGCAAAAGCTTAGAAAAAAATAAAGCAGTACTAGCAATTCAGGTAGTTGATTCCTTCTTGACATTTGTTGCATATTTATTAGTAGTCAAGTTTATTTTCATAGATTGCTGAACCGTATTTAATTACTCATTTAAATACATGAAGTTTGCCCTTGAGTATTAAAGTCACTATCATGTATTGAACTGAAGGTTGAGACAGCAGTGACAAAAAGTTATATATGTGAAGAGAAAGATTTTAATGGCCCCCGGTGTTTATCAGTACAAGTATAGAAAAGAGAGGGTAATTGATGGGAGTAAGACAAGTTGTCTGGATGGTTGTATCTGCCAAGAACTTGTCAGAACTTATATATCCTTATTATTATCTAGACTATGAGTTGGGCAAGATAAGGGGAAAAGATACACGCCAGTTTGTGATTAGAGTATTAGGAAATTAAAGTACACTCTTCTCAGGCTCAAAATCAGATTCTCTTCTCATCACTACTAAAATGTAACAACTGGTGTTTGCATAGGCCAAACTGCCCAATGTTCTTACCCCTTAACAGTCAGGAACTGTAGTTTGTAGTATGCACCTGCAGAATGGAAAAAAGAATCTACATACATGGGTGAAAAATGTTTTTTTGCCAGTTGTTTAATGTGCTTCTGGTGTGATTGCAATATTATACTCTGTTTAGATATAGCTAAATTGAGAAGAGTAAGTTGCAATCATACCGGAAATAAAATAAAAACCCCTTTATTTAAATTGCAGAGCTCATCCTTGCTTTCCTCTAACTGCAGCAGAAACACAACCCGGTAATGTCTTTAATGCTATGTTCTGACAATGTGGTTTTGTCTCATCCCACAGTTGAGACATCTTTAGCTTTTCCCACTTCTCCAATCACTAGTTTTTTATATTGTTTTTGAGGATACTATCTAGGCCACTTCATCAACAACATGGTTGGTGATAGTGTGGGATCAGATCTGCCTATCTCCTTTTCAGGCTGTTGTAGCTACCCCTCTCACCTTTGGTCACTTACAACTACCTTCTGTGGTCATTTGAGCTTGGACTGCAGCAAGGACCAGACACTTGGTTTTCACAGAGGCTTCTAACTGCATCCTGCTTTCTGAATCTATTCTGGTCTTATGCAAGTTCCCATTTAACACCTCTTGAAAAAGTGTGTTTAAAAAACAAGACCAGCACTAGAGCAGGGGTGTCAAATTGGTGGCCCATGGGCCAGATGTGTCACGTGCAGACCATGCCCACCCCAGCTCTGCAAAGGCAAAAAATGTCATGATACGTCACAATTTGTCCTGTGATACAATCGAGTTTGACACCTGTGCACCAGAGTCTTGTTAAAGAGCAATAATGCTGCACAATTTGATTTAAACCGTGAAAAAAAGCTTGGTTGCTGATCAGACATGATTGGGTACATTATAGGTTTTCTGCTGCTTCTGACAATAGATGGTTTGCATGACTGAACCTTTTATTGGTTATCTGAGCTTAGTGGGACCGTGGCATTCCCCAGCTCATTCTTGTTTCATGATGGTCCATAGGGTTCTTCTGGATGTTTCTGGCCACAGGAAAAGAACTAGACTCACTCCTGTTACTGCCATTCCCTTACATATATATAAGAGTGAAGTTCTTCCCTCATGGACTGTTCCTTTAGCCTTTCATTCTGTGCTCTTCCTCTAAACCTGCAACATGTCAGCTTGGTACTTTTGGATACAGGTTTAACATTATTTCAGAAGGCATGGCCATAGACACAGAGATCTCTTTATGTTTGTAAGCTAGTAATTGGACAGTGGTCCTAATTGTGATCTTTAAGCGAGGACTGCCTAAAGGATCAATATATAGAAAACTTAAATATTTATAATTCTCTTTCAATATGTTTTAAAATTAACAGAACGAGAAATATGTAGGCATTTAAAAATCCATATTATTTAGAGTTTTATATTATGTTGACAAATTATAAAATTGTTAAATTAATTTTAGAGTACTGAATTTTATATTTTTGTATAAAATTCTTATTTTTTAGTTTTATTTCATCGTTTAATGCTTTTTTGCAGAATGCATTCTCAAAGCAAAATTCTTTGGATGGAGGGAGTGTAGCCAGTTGTAGGACAAAATCAATTAGTATTAAATCTGACAAGCCAAAGAGTTTAATAGTAATATTTTTTTCTCAGTTGATTGACTCTAAATCAGAAATACAATAATTGCAACAAGAAGTCAGTTAAAATTCTTGGTTATAGAGTAAATTTAACTAGCCTTTATTTGCAGTGAATTGATTTCTGATTCATCCGTTATTTTGTAGACTCTCACAGAATGCTAGAATTAGAATGGAATCTAAGCTTAATTTTGGCTTTAACTATAACTGAGTTTGTTCTAATTATGAAATAATTTTATTAAAGCCCAGTAGTGTATCACAATTCCCTGCTACTTTGAGATTGTTTCAATGTTATATAAGCACATAGGGGAAGTCAAAATGAATTTAATTTGTCTAATTCCATAGAGCAGGGGTGTCAAACTCAAGGCCCACGGGCCGGATTCGGCTCACAGTGTGCTTAGATCTGGCCTGTGGGGCTGCCCTGGAACCCTCAAAAGACCGGCCCACGGTGCCTCTGCCAATGAAAACAGAGCTTGGGAGGGCTGTGGTCTCCGTTTTGGCCGCTACATGCATGCCCCCCCCAGCTCCATTTTCACTGGCAGAGGGCTAGCAAAACAAACTAAAAGTAAAAGAAAAGGAGAAATGTTTCCCCTTTTGCCTTTGAGCATCCAAGAAGGGACGGGAAAGAGGAAAGACAAAGAAAAAGAAAGTTGGGAGGAGAGCAAGGAAAGAAAAAGAAGGAAAGAGGGGAAGGAAGAAGAAAGGATAATGAAAAGG
>JANHFL010001661.1:259242-272732 GCA_032468155.1 Oxyrhabdium leporinum | reverse complement strand
ACCATCCCCTTGTCTCCTCCTCCTGACCTCTCCTGGTGGTCTCCCATCCTATTGCTGAGGATGCTTTGGTTACAAAGGGAGTGGGCCTCCCTCTGACCCATACACTTTGCCCTCCCGCACACACTATAAGCAAACTGGCCAAGGAGAGCAAGAACAGCAGCAGCAGCAGCCTTGAGGAGGAGGTAAGCGCAGCTGGGCACCCCCTCCTCGGAAGTGGGGCTGGGCTGGGCTGTGGGGTCCTGGTGCCCTGGGAGCTCGAGGGCCAGGCTGGGCACTTGCTCTCCGCTACCTAGGGCTCTGGACACCATCCGGGGTTCCTCCATGTGGCCTGAGGGACAGCGAAGCTCCTCTGGGGGACAAGGGTTTGGGTCCTTGGTCTCACCTTCCTCCTCTGGAGACAATGGATCAACTTTCTATCCTACCTTTCCTCCACAAGACTGAAGTACAAGGGGAAGAAGAGGGACACATAGTTTAATCTGTCCAGAATAATCTAGTTGTCTCCAAAGAGGTGATTCCATGTACACTATTTGTGTTCCTTTTGGAATTTGTATTGAGAACACTTGGAGACTGGTGATTCTTATTCATAGAAATGGGGAGCCTATGGCCCACAGCCTGCATGTGACATTGCTGCCTAAATTTAGTTAGTTTTCATTAATGCAGTTTGTAGAGGGAAAGGTGGGAATAGAAGCTAGGGCCTACTAGAAACAAACTGTTGCAATCTGGGGCTGTTCGGCGGGGAGGCAAAAAAGGGTGGAGCTGCTTATGGGGAAGGGAAGAATGAACATACCAGTAGTTTGCCTAGTTTGAGCTTCCCTTCACATCTTTAAAAAGTCTAATCCCTCTGAAAAATGTCAAAAAGAAATCAATCCTGTCCCTTATTGTAATGTCACCGCCCTTACAATAACATCAGTTGCAGCCCTCCCATCCCTCCAACTTTGGGAATGTTGCATGCCCTTAATGTAAGACCAAAGTACTGTAGGAACATTTCTCCCACACCGAACATTTTGCAAACCATCTTGACTACCATTAATCTTTCAGAAAATGCTATTTGCCTTATTTTCTCATAGTAATTCAGTTCAGACCCAGTAGCTGCAATGGTAAAATAATGACTTTCAGTGCTTCTTCGTTTTGTTACACTATAAGCTGATCCATAACTAGAAATTGAAAATCGATTTGTAGTTTCTTGTAATTGTATCATTTGTTGACTTTCATGTTGATTCAATTCAGTTGGCTTTTGTGACATCTGTTGTTTATGTAGTTTGTGTAGTCCAAAGAAATAACATTCCTCTTAAAAAACTCCATTGTACAACTTTGAAAGGGTGAAGTGACTAACAACTATAATTAGTATTTGTAATTAAGGCGAGATCTAGAATTTGTAGGAAGAAAGGGTATGGTTTTCATTAGCAGAATGCCTCTGATAGCGATAAAACAATGGTTGAACCAATTTATTTTCCCTTTCCCATGCAACTGAGTTGCCCTGAAGAATTGAGGGAAGGTCTCCAGCCTAGTGGATTAAGGAAAAATGGTCTCCCTCCTTCTTTCTCCTGATAAGAGAGTCTTCTGTGGACTCTCCTTATTGGATTCAGTCTGTGAATTTTAAAAGTTACCCTCCTGCCTCTCTTTCCACCAAAAGGAGGAAGAAATGCCAAGATAATTAATAGCAGGTCAAAATATTAATTTAATTTGTCCTGAAAAATTGACTATATATGAAGAGACAGTCATATACATTTTGATTTCTTTCAGCTCCTCCTGAACGAGATGACACAATTATAATAATTTTGGCATCAGTGTCTGTACTAGCTGTTTTGATGGCTGTTATTTTCTTTGGATACAGGATGTTAGGAGGTAAGCTTTTAAATAAATGTCTTTTATAATATTTTGCCTCTATTTTTCCTTGAGATAATGTTCACAATCCTATTATATTTGTTTTCTTTACTTACTCAGTTTTGCTATATAATTTTTTAAACCTACCAGCTCCTCAGTATGGTACAATCTACTACACAGCAATGTGTATCTGTTCTACTATTAGACATTCACAGGAGAATACAGGGGAAAAACTTTTTGTCTTTAGACTTGAACTGGCGCCCTTTACATTCCAGAGGATTTTGTGACAAATTGCTCTAGATATCAGAGCAAAGGCATTGAGTACAGGTCCTGAAAAAGTAAAGTCTGGACCCTTATGATATTACCATTGCTACATATTCTTACTGTAGCTTCATCCTTATTAATGCTCTCCGGCATTTCTCAATCTTGAGTTCCAAATGTTGCACTATAATTGTCAACATCCTCATCATCATAGGCAGTAATAATAGATTGTGGGAATTAGTTAAACTTTATTGCTATCATAGACCTGAAGGATTGTGGAACTTTATTCGGCAAAATGTGAGACACAATTTAGATATGCCACATTTTGAAAGAAGTTTCCTGGCTAGGTTAAATCCAGTCATCATCATCATCATTTTAGCCTTCGTTTATCCACTGCGGGATGAAGGCCTCTTTCACATGTTTCCAACCTATACAATCCCGAGCTTTCTTTTGCCAATTGGGCCCGCAATATTTGCATTGTACTACTTCTGCTTTGCTCTTTTCTCTTTGTATGAGCTTTGAAACAAAAGGAATAGGAGAAGTTCACAGACTCAAAATTATTTCTTGTGTTCAAACAAATCAAGCTTTGTCAATCAACAAGAGATATGATTTAAAACCACCTTATAGTTTTAACTAATATGTATGCACTTATATAATTCTGGATTCAGACATCACACCAAGTCTCCTGCACAATTTACTTATTCTGCCATGGGAAATAAAGAGCAATGCACTGTAGATAGCCTGATGGAGTTGGCCTATATATCTCATTCACTGTGTAGTTTATAAGAATTGCAGGACTATTGAAATAAATCAAGAAGTCTGATCAATTTGAAGAGCAATATAATTCATACCTTCATCTTTCCTCAGGGATCCGTAAAAAAGGCCTACATACTATGAACATGATGGAAGCAGCAGCTTTAGAACCCTCATTAGATCTGGATAGTTTGAAACTACTGGAGGTGAGTTTACCATTTACAATTTCCAGCTCTATGTCTTTATAATTCACATGATTTATTAATAACATTATGTAATGCAAAATCATCATACTAAGTATTTAGGGTGATTTAGTGAGAACAAGAAATCTGAAGAAGATATAATTCCATCTCAGTTAATGTTTGAATTAGAAAATGCATTCTTTGGGGATTAAATTCAGTGTGCAAAAGAAAGGCTTCAAATCATGAACACATAAAATGCTGAAGGTCATTAAAATCAATAGATTGAGTGTCCTGAACTTTAAAATCTGTTTCTTTTTTTAAAAAATTCACAGCTTATTGGACGAGGGCGATATGGAGCTGTATACAAAGGATCTTTAGATGAGCGTCCAGTGGCTGTAAAAGTATTTTCTTTTGCTAATCGCCAGAATTTTATAAATGAGAGAAATATTTATAGAATCCCACTGATGGAACATGACAATATTGCTCACTTCATTGTGGGGGATGAGAGATGCACTGCAGATGGACGAATGGAATATTTATTAGTAATGGAATATTATCCCAATGTAAGTAATTTCTGTTATTTCAGACAGCTACAAGAAAATAAAGATAAAAGATACAATTAATTTTAAAATTTAAAAGTATTATTTGAATTGCCTTTTCAGTAATCTCTGAGTGATATTCATATGTTAAACTTTTCTTAGAAAGGCATAAACAGTATTTTTGGTCTTGGTGAAAATCACAATAGACTCATCTAAATATTCATTTAGTGAACACACCCATCATAGTTTCTAGTTTGCAAATCAATCTTTGGGAGCAAGCTCTAAGAAGAGCAAATGCAAAGCTACCATAGCATTTTTGTCTTCCTCCAAGTTTTCTGTCATCTACCAGAAGTTGTTCCTTCTTCAACTGTGAGGTAGACTGAATTCTCCACTACCTGCCCAGGATCCTCAGGATTCTTCTGTCCTAGTGTCAGCTTGGGAAATAGCCGTTATTAAGGTTTGGCCCACCCAAATCTAGCCACAGCTAAAAAGGGAGGGAAAAAACCCTGTGTCATTGCATTCCTGACTCTAGTTCTGGCAACCTTTCCACAATGGCCATCTCTTTTCTACTGCCTTTTCAGTTCCTATGCTACAGCCCTCACTGACTCTTATTTAGGCACAGAAGTTGATCTCAGGAAAAGGAGACTGGTGACAGATTCTCCTTCAGATTTACTATTCCATTCTGTCCTTATATCTGTCTCGGAGAACTATCAAGATATGGCTGTTCAGGAAAGTATTTGTAGATAATGAAGATTAACTTGTCCCCATTGGATGGTGCAACTGGTGCATGTTTTTTTTATTTAATCTGACTATTATTGATTCTAAACTTTTTATTCTAACCAAAGTCCTGTTGATTGGGCATTGCCCTCCTAACACACTAATCACAACTGGCAACAGCCAATGGAACATGTCTTACAGTTTACATACCACATTAGCATCATCAAAAAATAGCAGCATAGATACAGATGTCAAACACAGAATTGGTAAAACTTCAGCAGTATTCCAGCATTTACGGCCTATTTGGTTAGCCCCAACAATAGATAAGAAGACCAAGTTACAGCTTTATAAAACTTTACCAACATCATTTATCAACAACAATCTGTGCCAGTGAAACATGGACAATAACAGCATGCACAGCACAAAAGATCAATGTGTTCCATCAATATTACCTATGAAGAATTCTGGATGTCACTTGACACAACCATGTCACCAATGAAGACCTTTTCCAGCAGAGTGGATCTTGGAAGTTGCAGATCATTGTGATGGAACTGCGAATGTGCCTAGCTGGCCATATTCTTCGCTTGCCAGAACATCAATGCCTAAAAAACATTGTACAATAGGAGTTGCCAGAGGGAAAGGGGAGGCGAGGTAATCAAGCAAAACTTGGTGACAGACATTACGGACAGTGGGCATTAAATGGGAAGATGCCAAAGATACCACCATGTATAAGATTCATTGAAAGAAGCTTGCTGCCCTATGTGCGTAGGGCGAAAGGAACCAATGATGATGATGACAGCCTTGTTATTTATGGATGTAATATCCTTGGGGAATTGAGCAGCATATAAACCATACTAAATATCTATCAGGATAATCAAAATTAAGAATATCCCCTTCAGCTGATGACAGATCACTGAAATTGTAGTTGGTCACATCATGTCCCCTCTGGATCCTGGAAATCTTACCAAACGGGGTAGTTTTTAGCTGCAACTGGACATCTTTTAAGGACAGTATAGCAAAATGTGGATTAATGTTTCAGGAACTCCTTCAGAGGCAGAATCTTTGTTTGAATGGGATACACTGTCATTTCCATCAAAACAGCTATTGACATATCCCACTGATAGTTTGGAGCATCTGGTAGAGTTACTTTCTTGGTACCTTCTATAACCTTCATGGAAGCCTTCCACAAAGGTTTTTCCATGCAGCTAAACAGAAGGTTTTTGAAGACCTTTGACTGGAAAAAACAGTTTTAATCCTGTTTGGACCTCTTGCTTTTATTAAACCAGTGAGATCTCCCCCTCTCCGCAACTTCTTGCAACTATATTCTCTTTCCCCACTCACCCTTTGATAGAAAGTACTTTTTTTCCTATGTGGTGAAAAAAACTTTTATGAAAAGGCTTTAACAACTGCATTCTCTAATACCCACTCCTATTAGCCTACTGCAATCCTCTTATTCTCTGTGGTAAAAGTAAAGCAGACTCTTAATAACATTGGAAATATCAATTTGCTCTTCATCATGCTTTCACATTTTACCTGGATTGCACAGCACTGTTTCACTAAGGACAGTGTTTATTTCCTGTTTTCCAAGACCAAAGCAAACAGTAACCACAAGTGCATTATTCTTGTTGACAATCACTACCATCACCCTCCGTGCTTTCAAATGTTGAAATGGCATCTTAGAAACACAGAATATGTAAACATGTGTAAAAGATAAACACTAAGAAAGTGCCTTCTTATTTTCTCCAGGGTTCTTTGTGCAGATATTTGACTCTCCAGGCTAGTGATTGGGTGAACTCTTGCCGAATGGCGCATTCTGTAACTAGAGGCCTGGCATATCTTCATACAGAATTACCACGAGGAGGTAAGATAATAATAGGTGTTTTGATTCTGAATTCTTCCTTTAAGTTATGTTAAGCTATGGTACAGTTTGATACATATTGTTAAACAAAGTATTTCATGTAGAAATGAAAAAGAAATACAAAAACCTAATAGAAATGACCACATATATTATTAAAAATATAATCTTAGAATCGTGGAGCTGAAAGGGGTAATTTGGACCATGAAATTCAACTCTTTGCTTACTGCAGAACAGATGCACTGAACACTCCAGTTTAGAGGAGCAATCTAACCTGGCAGTTGAAACAGGAGCTTTGAGACTTGGAGAATCTCCAAACTACATCCTGGTTCTGTATGTGGAAATGCCACCCCATTCAGAACCAAAGGTGAAAAATCTATGGCACTGAAAAAGCCATGCAGTCATAGCCATTCAATCTTGTCAGGATTGAGTGTAAGCCGGTTTCTCCCCATCCAGATGCAGTAGCCTGTCCACAAGGACATCATGATCAATGTTATCCAAGATTACTGAGATATCAAGATGAACCAGGATAGACATACCATGGCAGATCATCAACAAATATCTATGGAGATTCTCAATCATCTGGGTCATGATTGTCCCAAAGGTGCTTTTTCAAAAAAACAACTGAGCTTTCTTGGGTTTTTTCTTTTGAAAATGTTTCGCTTCTTATCCAAGAAGCTTCTTAAGCTCCTTCAATGAACTGAAGAAGCTTTTCTGATGAGAAGCAAAACATTTTCAAAGAAAAAAATAAATCAAGCAAGTCCAGTTACCTTTTTGAAAAAGCAACCTTGGAACAATCATCAACAAATATTATTGGTGCTTTCTCTACACTAAGCCAAAGTTGAAACCCAATGAAATAAACCCAGACAACCCTCTTCTTTTATTTAAGTGTCATATTTATAGACAACCAGAGAGAAATCTAACTATGATAAAAACAAACAAAACCTGAATCAGATCATCTTATAATTGGTTGAAGATGAAAACCAGATGTAGTGTGTGATCATTAGTGGGTGTCAGGCTCTCAATTACTTGAGCTCAACTCCATGGTAGCACATAAATATAAACAAATACCAAACACTCATGTTCCTCATCTTTGTTGGGCCTAATTTTCTGATTCCTATGGAAAAATATTTTTTGTATGGTGGAAAATAGTGTAGGCCAGGACTATCAAACTCGATTTCATTGAGGGCAGCATCAGGGTGTGTTTGACCTCGGAGGGGTGGGGGTGGCTATAGTGGGCGGGACACAGGACTCGTGTCGGGGGCACCTGTGGTGGCCAACTGCTAATACAGGACTTCCCTGAGACCCTCTCACTCTCATTATAATCTTCCTTTCTCCTTTCCTTTCCTTTCCTTTCCTTTCCTTTCCTTTCCTTTCCTTTCCTTTCCTTCCTTCTCCCTGCACTCCGTTTTTCCTGGCAGAGGGCTGCAGGAGGCCGTTGCGGCCAGAAAAAAATGGGGTGTGGGGGGAGGGCACAGACAGCCCCTTTTTGCAACATTTTTACTGGCAGAGGGCTGCAGGAGGACACACACACCCGGCCCAAGTTCTGTTTTCGCTGGCAGAGGCACCATGGCCAGTCCTTTGCTGTTTCCAGGCTGACCTTGCAGATGCCATTTGGGAAGTTGCAAGAACTTGTCTGCCCATCCATTTGAAAAATTAATAGATTTGTCACAAATTTTAAAGGTATTTTGTTATGAAATATTGCTGAGTGATTCCAGCATAGAAAGATGAAAATAAATCTATAAATAATAAATAATATTTAAAGAGATAAATAAGAAAAATAATGGTTGTATTAAAAAAAACCTGAGTGAAGACAAACGTTTGTTACCAGTGATTTTGGAAATGAAAACGAATAATGAGCAAGCTAATTTAAGTAGAACATAAAGTTAAAATGCAGCCATTGCTGTTCCAATAATATTTTAAAGAGCGTGTACATAAATCTAATGTATAAATGAGCAGAAAATAGCATACAGTTTTTAATAATCATTTATTAAACCTGTATGCTGTGCAACTCCCAATGATTCTAGGTAGTTAGATATAATGAATACCCTAACCCTTATTAAAACTAATAGATTTTGAAGTAGGTGGCTTTTGTAATAATGAACATTTTTAATTAAAATTAATTAATTCTTAATTAATTAAGAAACATATGTTCAAGTCTTTCTTTTTAGATTTAAGATTATAAATCTTAATTTGTGGGTCAGCTAATAAAAAGGAAAGAAAGCTTTATTAAAGGTATAGTTATATTTCACAATATTAGCTAAGTAATTTATATATCAAATTGCTTGAAAGTTAGATGACTTTTTAAGGCTTAAAATTTTAACATATATTAAGATATTAACATAATTCAGGAAGTACAGTTCTATGGTACATAGAAGGGTTTTTATATTTCATGCGTACCTAATTGATATGTAATTATGGCGTTCTTTAACAATTGTTCCTAACAATTCCTGTTTAATTGCATTAATATACCTGAATTGCCCTCACAAGAGGATCATAAAACTGATACCATAAAAGAGTTTTGTCTGCTCAAAGTGTTATCAGTTTTCTTGAAGTGCCCATGCTCTGTTTTGTATCATATGAAAAGAAGCCAGAAGGAATGGTAAAACAATATATTTATATA
This sequence comes from Oxyrhabdium leporinum, assembly GCA_032468155.1. NCBI lineage: Eukaryota > Metazoa > Chordata > Lepidosauria > Squamata > Cyclocoridae > Oxyrhabdium > Oxyrhabdium leporinum. Next base: position 263,978 of record JANHFL010001661.1, on the reverse strand, counting down.
TTCAAACAGATCATTACAAGCCTGCCATTTCCCATCGTGATTTGAACAGCCGCAATGTATTAGTAAAGAATGATGGAACATGTGTCATTAGTGATTTTGGCCTTTCCATGAAGCTAACAGGGAATAGAGTGGTGCGCCCAGGTGAGGAGGATAATGCTGCAATTAGTGAGGTGAGTAAAAAATACATTTTGAAATCTTCTCTTGAACCTTAGAAATGTTGACACCAAAACCTATCATAAGGTTTACGCATTGTTTTAGAATAGTGGATTTAAACACTGAAAAAACTTTACCATATCCACTTTCAAATAAAAAGAACAATGAGCTTCAAACATATCTTTCTTATTTCAATTTTCAGAGCCAAGAGTAATTTTCTTCCTTAAATATATTCTGAAGTGAGAAAGCCAACTTGAAACACTTAGTTGCTCATACTTTACACAACTAATAGTCTGCATCAGAGTGCTGTAGACATTTTTGTCAGCTTCAGGTTGCCTGACTACTAATCAGATCTGAAGTATAAGAGAGAAGATTTTTTTCTATTTCAAATCACAGAAGAGATTGTGATGGCATGATCAATAGATTGAGGTACATTTCCTTATGATCAACTAATATAGGTTAGTACTTTGCATAGGCTAATTGGTTTTTTAGCATTTGCAGGGAGTTTAATTTGAAAGATGATGAGAGTTGTAACTTTATTCAGTTGATTAACTAAGAAAATCTGTAGCTGAATGGGAAAAAACAAGAAAAGAATAAGTTCTCTTAATTTTTTCTTGTTCCCAATTCAGTAGTCTAAGGATACTACTAAAAGTTAGGAATGCTGCACAGGCCTACAATTTTAAAATTGTAGTTTACATTATGTAATTTTTCCAATGTATATATATTATGCAAAGATTAAGATTTTTTAAAAGATTGTTGACTAGTAAGGGGGTAGATAAGCATAGGATTTTAACATTATTTTTTGATTAATATTTTATTTATTGGTTTAACATGCAACTTTCACCTCTTTTTTCTGGTCTTTTGTTTAAAGAATTCTTCAGTTTCATCAGGTTTTCTTCATGAAAGTTTATGTTTGCTAAATAACAAAAAAAATGCGTTGGAAAGAACAGACATTACTTTAAATGCAAATAATAAGATTGGGATTCCACAGAATGGGTCTCAAGGAATCTTTATGTTCATGTTGATGCTGTCTTGAGGATGAAAGTGAATATAGCTTAAAAAAAAATCCTGTTGAATTACTTGAAGAACAGTGACAGTATTTCATAAATACCAAGCCAATGTAAGAATGCAATAACATGTCTTTACAGGTTGGGACAATTCGCTATATGGCCCCTGAAGTGCTGGAAGGAGCAGTAAATTTAAGGGACTGTGAATCAGCTTTGAAGCAAGTCGATATGTATGCACTTGGTCTAATCTACTGGGAGATTTTTATGAGATGTGCAGACCTCTTCCCAGGTAATAGAAGAATTGCTGGGATGCTGCATGCTTTTTCACTTACAACAACTGTTCTGTTTGTTTATTGTTATTGCTCTCTTAACTGAGCCAAAGCCTATAATTCCTTAGTGCCAAGAATTTGGGTATGTTGGTTGTCAGAATTTTCTTTAACTCATTTTTTTTTTGCTTGTCAAATTAGTTCAGTGCCATCTAGTGTTACAGGGTGGTATCCACCTTTCTGCTTTATAATAAGCATTATTCTTGCCAATAAGCATTAGATATTGAGGAAAGGCATGCTTTTGAGAATAGTTGTTGTTGTTGTTGTTGGTGAACAGGTATGTCATTCAAAGCGTCATGGTGTGCCACCTTTGATATGCATGTCATAGTTTAGTTCTGGAAATGAAAATCAGTTCTGGGGATGGTGTATGATTGGAAGGCCCACATATCCTTTTTAATTCTAACTACAGCCTTTGAGTCATCAGTTGGGTTCAAAGAACATGCTTAACCGTTCAGTTATGAGACCTAATGGCTGCTGCCATGCACAGTATGTTCAGCTATTATGTTCTGATTTTTCCTGGGGTGAGGGAGCAGCTAAGTTTATTCTGTCAACCCAACCACTTGCCAAGTGGTGTACTGTATATAAGAGAGAATGGGCAATCTTTTTGCTGGCAGTTTCATACTATAGTATAGACTCTTTTTCTTAATATTATGACTCTAAAATGCTTATATATTAACATGCCAGTTATCTAAAGCTACATACATATGCAGTTTGAATGCAGCTTATATAGCTTAGCTGTGAGTGTAATTAATTTTAAATGTCACATTCATTTTTAAAAAAATAATTGTTATTCCTAATTTTTTGAACTTTCACAATCTTTCTTTTATTGATTTCAGTAACAACTTGATTTTAAAATGTGGCCACTAAAAAACTAAGCTAATGTTTTCTGCATTAGAAAACCTGTTCCACGACGTAATCAAAGTATGTAGAAGTATATTCATAAATGTAAAGAAACTAACCAAATCAGTTTAAGCAGTGTAGCTTCTAAAGATGGCAAAATGTTAAAGGGATCTGTTTGGAAAGAAATAAAAACGGAAAAGCTTATAATATTCTGGATATGAGTTTAGGCCTGGAACTAGACAATAAGTACATAAAGGGTTTTGGTTTTTTTAAAGTTTTCCTTATCCTATATTTTTTTCAAGAATTGAGGAAAAGTTGGATAATTCCCCTAACTTCTTCAGTATAATGATGTCACAATGCAAAGCCTGTTATTTACTTCCAACCAAAATACATATATAGAACTATAGGATTTACAGTATATAAAATAAACCATTTTTTTCTTTTAAAACTGTTAGAACTGTTCCTTCTTTTTTACAAGTCAAAAGGTATTCCAAAATCAGCATCCTAAATAATATAAGTAGGGGCAACAGGAATGTGCCACTAGTAGGCTTTTCAAATGTTTGTAGAATAATTAAGAATTTTGTTTAATTATTAGTTTTAGCTAAAACTTTCAGAATATCTCCAACTGTTTATATACTGTTTCCTTATTTATTTTCTGCCTGTATAAATTAACAAATCCAATCTTGTCTATGACATAAGAAGAAACAGTGTGATAAATTCATTTTTGCTAGACTCCAACATTTCACCATCAGCTCTATTTTGTTTTATTTTTTCTGCTTCCTGATAACATGGATGTACCCTTTTCTGCAAACAGGGGAATCTGTGCCAGAGTTCCAAACAGCATTCCAAGTAGAAGTTGGAAACCACCCCACTTTTGAAGATATGCAAGTCCTTGTTTCTAGAGAAAAACAAAGACCAAAATTCCCAGAGGCCTGGAAAGAAAACAGCTTGGTAAGAAAAGCAAAAAAATAAGTTATGCTGCTTTTTCTTTTCAGTTGACGATGTTGTTGGAATGTGAAGGTAGAAATAGAGCACTGTTATTATGAAATTTTAAGTGCTGTAACAAACATGTAAGTGCAAAAGAGAAAAGTAAAGTGTGCTATGGTGATTTACATTTTTGTAATGTAATGGGCAACAGGCACAGTTTTCCAATATACTATTTGAAGTTGTGAAGAGTCAGATATGACTTAACAATTGAGCAACAAATATACCATTACTTATATGTTTGGAGAGTTTTGTCACATTAGTGACAACTAGTCCTGAAATCTTCATGTTCAATGGTAGTGTACTTTTGAATGTCAATGTCAAGGAAATAATATTTGAAGAGAACAATTTTTTGTCCAATGTCCAGATTTTTCTTAAATATTGAGTGAGCTGTTTGGGGAAACAATATTAGAATGGATAAGACTTTGGTCTTATGCAATACTACTCTTCCTAGACCTGCATGTTTTTAATAATCATATATGATCCAACTGTTGATCATTAGCAGTGGTATTGAAGAACAATTTTTTTTTTAAAAAAGAGGTTGAGAAAATGTCATCCTGTTTCCTTTGGTAGGCTGTGAGGTCACTGAAAGAGACAATCGAAGACTGCTGGGATCAAGATGCTGAAGCTCGGTTGACAGCCCAGTGTGCTGAAGAGAGGATGGCTGAACTCATGATGATTTGGGAGAGGAATAAATCCGTCAGTCCAACAGTTAATCCTATGTCTACAGCTATGCAAAATGAACGGTATTTAGTTCTGTCTGCCTGCCTGCCTGCCTCTGTCTGTCTGTCTGTCTGTCTACACAAGCTCCACATTTGTTGCACATGCTTTTCTTGAAAATTTGGTTTCATTCAAGAACATCACATTTCTCCAGCACTTAATTTTATATAGATAGAAAAAGCTGTTTTTCCAATAAGTAATCCTTCCTCTCGCGCTGATTATTCATCAGCCACAGACTGTAATTATTATTTGTTTCTGAAGTAATTTCTTAAGAATCATCACATATACAGTACCTGCATATTAGGTACATACCTGGAAAAAGGAACCTGAACTCACTATCGCAATATTGAAATCATGGTGCTCTCTAGGTAAACATAGAAAAATATCTTCAACTGTACCAATGTTCCTTTTATAGGCTGTCTCGGTATGAAACTGAAAATAAATCCAAGAAAGCATTTCAAAAGGAGTTATATACAGTTAATTACAGTTGAGGTTACTCTGAAACAGTGATGGGATTAAAAATTTTTTACTACTGGTTCTGTGGGTGTGGCTTGGTGGGCATGGCTTGGTCCATGCCGCACCACCACCCCCGCACCCCATTTTGGGCCTAGTAGGCCTCCCTGCAGCCCCCTGGGAGCAAAAATGGGGCATGGGGGGGACGCGCTGCACTCCTCCCATGCCCCATTTTGGGCCTAGTGGGCCTCCC
>JANHFL010001661.1:242292-254524 GCA_032468155.1 Oxyrhabdium leporinum | reverse complement strand
GATGATGATGATGATGATGATGATGATGATGATGATGATGATGATGATGATGATGATGATGATGATGATGATAAAAAAACACCTAGGTAGTAAATCATTTAATGTTTCATTCTAATTATTATACTTTGATTGAATGTAGTATATGATTAAAGAATAGTTATCCTCTACTACTTATCACAGGATTTTGCTCTTTTTATTGTTTTTATGTTTTTTCAGCCTGTGTGGTAACATTGTCTATTCTTCCTTTTTAGTGGGTGAATCATCTCTTGAAGGGAAATCTGGCTCAGGTGAAAAGATCAAGAAACGTGTGAAAACGCCTTATTCCCTAAAGAGATGGCGCCCTTCAACCTGGGTCATCTCCACAGAACCCCTGGATTGTGAGATTAACAACAATGGGGGTGACAGGGTGGTTAGTTCTAAGTCCAGCACAGCTGTTTATCTTGGAGAAGGAGGTACTGCAACAACTATGGTATCTAAAGATGCAGGAGTGAACTGTCTGTGAATTGTCTAAAAGCTTACGCAACTGACACCATTGCATTCTGTTAATGAATATGCAGAAGACATTTTATATATATATATAAATTCCTGCTTTCTTCTGTCAGTACTTCTCCCAAGAACTTGCTTTAAATAGATTTCAGCTATGCAGACAATTTTTAGCTTATGCTTCCATAATTTTAATTTTGTTTTTGTTTTTTTACATTTTTGCACTTTTTATTTAGAATTGCAAAACTACATCTGTTCGTCCTTGACCACAGAATTATATATGTATGTATCAAATATTGTGGTCTCAAAATATTTTTTTTAAAAATCAAAAACAGGAAAATGTATTGCTGATAATCAGTCTGGACCGGTTTCTAAAGGTCATTAAACAGCCAAACCAATGGACTATGGTGGCATCCACTGTTCATGGTTTGAATTGTGTGCACAAATCATTTGTATGTTTCTGTGTAACAAGAGTGTATTATCTTTCATACTTTCTATTTTACACTTGTATTATGTTGAAATGTGCAATAGTCTGTAGTGCATAATATATTTTGTGTTTCCATTCCTACAATACATTCTTCTTTTTGGAGTTAAAAATGTCAATAGCTGTGTTTAATCTGGTAATTCGGCAGCCAGTTGTTTCTACCCATGAACTCTGCAAGCATAATCAGCTTGAAGTAACTGCTTTTATCTATCAGTATATGTGCTCTAAGATTAGAGTTAATGCATGATTTTTCCCCCTCCCTTAAGACTCTTTTTAAAAAAAACTGAAAAGAACAAATCTTTTATCTTTCATACTTCCAAATTAGAAATTTAATTTTTCTTCATAATGAATGACATAGGTTGGGAAAATTTTAATCAAGAAAGTGTTTAAGAGATGTAAGAAATCAACAGTTATCTTCCTGATTAGTGTGATACTAATTAAATGGATTTTCAATTAGGAAATTTACAGGGTAAAGAAAGTTCTACCTTAGATAGGTGATTTATGATTTATTTTCACCAAGCCAAGATGCATGAGAATTAGAAGTACAAAAACAGAGCAGAACTGAAGAGAGGTATGGCATGGAGGGAGGAGAGCAAAGATAAAATCTCTTGCATATGCTTGTGGGTGGATGGATGTAGCCCCTTGTGTGTGCATTTGTGTGGCTGGCTATCATTCTTATGGTATAGTTTACGTAATTTGTCAGTTAAATAATACTATTTATGTATATTTTTCCTTAATGGATGCTTTTGATGCTTGCTGAAAATACATTTTTGCCTCATCTTTGTAATTTACCTTAAACACATTCTGCACAGGTAGTTTAGGCATAGTTTTAAGTAGAAAAGCTAAAACCTGGATTAATTTCTTGATTTCTGTGCCTTGGTTATCGTCACAGCCAACATGATTTACCTTAGTATTGACATGAGGTTGTCTATATCTGATTGACCATATAAGAGTTTAATGAAAGGATCCAGTTCACCTCGTCTTTTTTCATTAATTATACTTTTAGATCTAGAATATGATTCATGCTTATCCTAAAACCTTATAAGTCTTTGGCTGTTCTGACCAGGAAGCTTAGAAGTTGTAATCCAACGCTTCTGAAAATCACCCAATATAAAGAGTCATATAGAACAGGCGTGTCCAACCTGCAGCCTGGACAGCTAGTAATGAGCCCCACAAGATATAATAAAAATATTAAAAAATAAAGTAACTTTGTTATTTATGTACATTAATTATATTATATATCTTATATGCAGCCCAGGACAATTCCTTCTCACACAGTGCGTTGGACACCCATGATACAGAACATATAGAGCTGTACATAAATATGCATGAGTATTACAACCTCTGGGTCATTATCTTGAAAATAGGTAGGAGCATTTGCTTAAATTGAAACTAGTATAATCACTTGCCAGAGCTTGAACCCAATTGCTAAGCAGGTAGGCAGATTCATACATATGTACGTACGTACGTATGTACATACATACATACATACATACATACATACATACATACATACAACATAGCACCTAACATGACAATGTTCTGAGTGAAATAATTTTATTCTAATACTATTTTTCACCCTCTTATGACCCAGTTTAAATAATTTTAAAAGTCACCTCTTTCTCTTTGAATTCTATTATTTACTGTCTTTCTAAAAGTGTGTTGCCTTTATTCTTAGAGTCATAGCATATTTACACTTTGACTGTCTGTTTTCTTAGGACGTTGTCCTAGATTCATGAAATAACATGTTTGCAGAAAGCTGTAGCCTTACCATATTTCATTCAAGCTTGCTTTTTATTATACAACTATTCTTAGAATTAGATTTTCTTAGCAACATTAGCAGTTTTACATGCTTGAATCTATGGCTTGCTTAAATCAAGCTTTTCAAGGCAAGTTTTGAGATATCCACCTAAATTGCTTTGCAGTCCCTAAATCAGCCTTAAAGAACAAGTTTAGATTTTTTTCTGGTGGAAAAAACATTGCAGGAGCTCCATTTCGTATTCTTCTCAAACTGATTTCTCAAGGTAGCAATATTCAGGGCCAAGAGGAAATTTGTGGGACTTAAATACCCTCCCAGCTGCCCCAGAGTGCTGTACTCCAAAAGAAAAAGGAAGCTTTATTTTGAAAACTGAATTGCCTAGATGTTCATTAGCCTGAATGGGCCCAGTTTGTCTGGCTGCTTCCTTTTTATATTTCAAATATCCGAAGGGTCAGGGTAGAGGTGGGTCTTATTTCTAAACTGTCTTTGGACAGATGCTTCTCCCTACTTCCCCAAAACAGGAAGCATGAGTTGTTTTCTTAAGCATTTTCTAGATTTTCTTTAAATGTGAAAAGCAGCTAATTAAAAAGGAAAGGAAAGGAATATTAGTGCAAGGAAAAGCCTCTGAAAGTAGTTCAGTTCCACTTTAGATCTGTTTGGTATTAGGTGTATCGGAATATATTGACGATGATTGTAGGATGTGGCTATTATTTCACTGTGTCTCACATCTATATAGTTCAATGGCCCAAGTTTAAAAGTTAAAAAACATAATTTATAATATGTTTCCCAAATATGATGTATTATAGACTTTTTGCTCTTAGTTAACTTTGAGATTTTGCTCTTAGTTAACTTTGCACAGTTATGGAGGTGATGTTCTATTCCTTAAAATTATACTGCTAGCAAATGATCAGTTGAAAAGCGTTTATTGAAAAAGTACTTTCCTTTATCCAAGTTGCTTGCCTTCCTGGCACTGCTTCCCAGGTGCCTTTCACAGTCTGAAGTGCAGATCTTGAGGTAGGTGACTTTTGAGCTAGTGGTGCAAGAAGGCATTATGAGCCCAGCTCCCCACGCACACGGAAATAATAAATACAGGTTATTCTGGATGACCCCAGTTGCTGAGAACTCTTAGCTCCACCAGCTGGAAGACTGCCTGCCTGTCTATATCCTGAAAGTGAAATGTTTGGATAGGATCCCCATCTTGATTGTATGTGAACTTCCCAAGGAGGATGCCCTCTTGATGCCAAAGATTGCAATGTCCTTGGGGGCGCCAGGAATGGTCCCACTGGGGGAAATCGACTTGGAGATATGCTCTAACATCACAGCAGTGGGATGGATCCTGCTTGAAAGGCGAATGACAGCAAAACCTTCGGAGCCTTCGAAGGTCCAGCAATTTCCAGGATAGACATCTGGCTGTAGAATGACTCTTGGAGACTGGGGGTGATAACACAATGGTATGCCAAAGAGGCTAAGAAGGCAGTCTTGATCTCATAGGTTTCTGAACACCAGGTGCTGATTACACTGGCCCCTCCAGATTCAAGTGCATAATCAACCATTCCAATGTGATCTTCACTGTAGTGCTTCAGGGCATCATTCATAATATGATCAACTTGCTCCACAGTCACTCCTGTAATTCCTTATTTATGAAGGGTGAGCCCAACATCCTGCATAATTCTTGGTTCTTGGTTCTTCAAGATCTTGGCAAGGATCTTGTGCTCCAATTTGCATAGCTGCTCCTGTAATTCTTCATGCTGAACAAAAGGTTTTCCAGTTTTATCCTCTCTAGATCGGGACAGGAATTGGCTAAACCATGTCGGAAACTGAATTTCCACATCATCTCGCATTTCCTTAATCTGCCCTGGAAGAGATTCCACTTGTCTTGACAATGCCTTCTGATTAGAACATAAAGTCACAACTTCCTTTTTCAGATTTGATAAATGTTCCTCCAATTTGTCCATTTCCTTTCGGAGAATATTCATTAGGCGTTCTTTTATGGAGCTTTGCCACTGAGCTGTCTTCTCAAGCATCTGGGTCTCCACCTCAGAAGTCTGAGAGACTTTCTTCAGGAGACTGTCAAAATCCTTCTGCACCTGGGATCAGAAAGCATCCAACGTATTCTGGAGATGAAGTTCTATGTCTGAGCCAAGCGTCTCTCTCATCGCTGCCTCTTGCTGAGTTATCAGCTCATCCAGAAGCACCAGGGTATTCTCATGTGACAGGGTGGCACCTTCAGTGTTCTTTCTTTTCTGGAATTCTAGCATAGAAGCTGCAGTTTCCAAGGTCTCAAAATATATTTCCAGTGCCTGGAGCCAAGACAAAGCCTCTTACTGGGCCTCAGAAAACACAGCAGTCTCTCCCATTTCTTGTTCCTTCTTGGTGCCAGAGGGAAATACTTCCACTGTTCCTCAAGAAAACACAAGGTTGAAGCCCAAAGGGATAAAAATACCAGGCACCATAATCAACACAGCTCAGGAGCAAAAGCAGAAGCATAAACAACATTGTTGTCATGCCCCCGTCAGAGCCTGACTCTGCGGGGGAAGGTGAGCTGGAACCTGAGCCGACAGAGATTGAGGGGGCAGCTTTGTTGTCTTTGGAAGAAAATGGGGGAGGCCAGGGACTTTCAGGATTAGGACAGATTGTAGGCAGGGAGGAACAGAGGCGGGATGAACATGAAAGACAGCTCAGACAAGGAGCAAGGACCACCCCCTCCTGATCCAAGAGCTCGGAGAGTGGAGAGAAGGCTACTGAGCAGGCTACTTGGGAGAAGAGTGCCCTGCCCATCTTCACAAGGCATGCCTGGGGAATGAGGCTTAAGGAGACGCTGTGGGGAGGGGTATTTGTCAGGAACAAACAATGAGTTCCTAAAGTGTTGCATGCTGATGTTTGAACTTTCCAAGAGTCCTCGCATTTCTTCTGGCATTCTGGACTAATTACCTGGATCTTTTGCTTCCTGAACTCCTTGATTTGCCCTGTTGGATTTATTGCTGTGCAGCCTTGGTGCAGATAGCGCTGGGCTGGACTAATTGCAGCCAGAGGCTGCTTGAGGTTTGTGTGGGGGTTTGTTATCACTCTGCTCTGGGACTTGCCAGAAACGTGGGAGTGTTTGGGGAAATTTGGAGCAATAAAGGGGCGGTTTGAACTGCCATCTGTTTGCGTTATCTCTGTGCTGTGCCCTGGGTCATCACAATTATCATCTTTCAACACTTGATAGCTCCATGGTAAAATGAAGACATCCAGGAGAGAGACTGTAGTTAGAAAATATCACATGGTCCCCATCCACCAGTATAACAAACCAAAGAACCATCCTGAGACTGAAAGCACCAGCTAAAAAAAGGACTCTACTTTGGAGACTCTACTCTTGAACCCAAAATTGGATGTATTCTGGTCCATGGAAGAACCACCTGTGTAGTCGTCCTCAGAGGAATAACCAGATGAAGAACCATAGGTGTCATATGTCTTCCTGTCTCCTAATCCATTGATTTTCTTATTGGATTCGATACCCCCGTACCTCTTCTCCTTCTCGGTGAAAGATCCTCACTCCAATAAGTTCCAATGGCTCATCAAAGGCCGCATTAGTTTTAAGAGAAAAATCCTGTATCATTAGTTAGATAAAACTCATTAATGACAGACTCACTGTAGTAGGAGGGAGTATGGGGAGCACAACTTATCTCTAGGCTAGGTGTAGAAGAGAGACATTTCACACTGCTTGGTTTCCTTCTCAGGGTTCAACTGTTTGAATTTTCTATAAACGGGCTGAGGTCCACTTAACAGAGAACTTCCTCCACCGATCCTACTATTGCCAGTATCCTCACTTTGATAACTGCGAAAAGTCCCATCAATGCATTGGCTTCATCGAGACATGACCAGAAAAGAGCCACCTCCACGCTTGTGTCAAGGTTCTTTCACAACGGCTTCGGAAGAGAGATGCACAAAAGAACTCCAAACAAAAATACAAGCAGCCCCCCCACAAATTCAAAGAGGTTTGGAACTGTCTCCTCAGCAGGCGAAGTTAGCCGGGCTTTCTAAGTGATTTGATGAATCCCAGGAAATTGCCGTTGCCAGTTTGGTCCGCTCGACGCCTTGGCAAGCGCCCCGTGCGCCAACAATAGAGCCTGACGGGGCTGTCACCCTCTTCGTGCACCTCTACTTCCCTTTATCAATATTTTGAATGAGAAAATATTGCATGATGAGGTACATTATTTGCCATTTTGTAAGAAAAAATGTCCAAAAATGAATAAAATGGTGTCAGAATTCCATTATTTAGCAAATCAAAGACAATTTATTTTTCTAATGTGGCAGGCTTATTGTTTCACTGTAATTCACCTCCACCCCACCCATAATGTAGTGCAGGGGAAGGAAAATAGTGCGCAAGTTAAACAATTGCACTCCTATTGTATAAATTGTATAATAAGTGAAGAATTTTTTTTTTAAAAATATATGTTAATTGCATTTTAGTTTATGGAGAATAATATCAAAAGCATGTATTTTGAGTTAGATATAACAAATAGAATAATTCAAGCTACCTTTGTTATCATTTGAAAGTAGAAAGTTGTTCTGCTCAATAGTTACATTTATTTTAGTTGAATGAACAACATAAAATGCATAAATGCAAAATTCTGCATTGTTCGTCAAAAGCTGTTGTAGTCATGAATACTCCTACGTTGTGAGGAGGAACTCAGAATAAGTTCATAGTTGAGAAAGGAATTTTTCATCCACATTATTTGTGATATTCTAGCAGTAAGTCCTTGCATATATGCTGCATCTCTAAGCACTACTCCTTCTGATGTATTTTTTCTCATGATTTTTTTTTAACAAAGCATATTAATATAAATGTTATAGAGCCTATTTCATCAAAGGATTATAATGAAGAACAATTTGTTTCACTGTTACTATACTTGTATATTTTTTATTACTTTTCCTAGTTAATACCATTAGTTCTCTGTTGCAATTTTTAAAATATTAATTTTATTAGGAAAATATGTGATATAAAGAATAGTCTAAATACTTTATCTTTATTTTTCCTTGGTAATTTGAAAGTATCTGATAAACTTAAAATTAATTTTAAACTATATATAATGATCTAGCCTAAACTAAGTCAGTAATTTGGTTTGCTTTCTTTTTTGCAAAGGAATTTCATATATGGCTTTCATCTCTTTCCCCCTAGAGCACAGGTGTCAAACTCGATCGTGTGATGTTTTGTGACGTATCATGATGTTTTTTGCCTTTGCGGAGCCGGGATGGGCGTGGCCTGCGCATGACGCATCTGGCCTGTGGGCTGCCAGTTTGACATCCCTACCCTAGAGTAACAAAAGGAATTTGAGCAACCAATTTTGAGATAAAAAGTGTTGAGCAATCCAGGTTAGATACCCTTCTTATTGTTGTTGTTTTTTTCTTCTACCCTAAGTCCATTCAAACATCAGAATTAAGATCATAGTTTGTGGAATCTAAATTGCAAAGACCTTGGGAAATAATGAAACTGTATCTTGCATTTGGAGTCCATGTTGAACTGTGACCAGTTTTTTAAAAAACAATTTTTGGGGGGAATTGGCTAGATTCTCTGCAACGAACCATACTTGCTATAACTGCTACTTTAGCAGCATCTAGAGGAGGCAGCAGTCATTTTGTATTTTCCATCAATTGGGCAAGTGCTCTGCCATTTAAACTGAAAAGGGCTGATCTTAGGGGGTGCTTGAAAAAGCTGATGTTTTTTTTTATGAGTTCCAGAGTGCTTCCAGAGACTTGTAGCCAAAGTATTGGGTGCTTCTTGACCAACACTAAATTATGTACTTTGCAGCCAAAGGCAAGAGAGAGTGAAAGCTTGAGCTCTAGTAGCCCTCATTAATCTTTTCAACAGATGCCATTGCTTATTCCAGTTTCATCCATGTCATTACTTTGCCAGAATTACGGAATGTCTATTATCAGCTCAAGTGTGTACCCCATTTCAGGATGCACTGTTGAGTTGTAGAGGGAAAGCACTTCAAACTTGAGATAGGCAGTGGTCCTGTTTGCAGATTTAAACTGAAGCATTTGCTTTTTCAAGCATGTCATTCAAATTCCTGAAGTGTCCCCGCCCACTGTATGCTTGCTTCTGACTTGTAAGTCCAAATCTAAAATTACAAACACAGATTCAGACAGAAATATTGGCATTCCTTTGTCCAATATTGCTATGCTTTAAAGGGCATCATTTAAAAAGACAAGTGGTTAAAATGCCATCTTAATAAATTTGCTTCTTATTTTGTTTTATAGAATTTATTTGGTGACTTAAAAGTTGGCACTGTTAAAAATTCTGGTCTCTTATTACTGAAAAAGTAAGAATATTATCCTTCCTTTATATAAGATATTCAGTTATTAGATACTTGATTATTCCTTCTCAATAGGGCTTACAATGCAGGGGCTCTTTGAGAATCTATTTACAAAGCTATTAAAATATTGGAAGCAAAGATTCTGGGGAGTACTTTAAAAACTACCAAATTTATTATGATATGAATTCATGGACATATGCTACATTAAGTAGAAGACTAGCCTCATTGCAATTAGTGTTTAACTGACAACCATTTGTTTAGCAACCATTCAAAGTTACTATGGCACTGAAAAAAAGTGACTTATAACCAGTCTTCGCACTTATGACCGTCACAGTATCCCCATGGTCACATGATCAGAATTCATGTGCTTGGAAACCAGCATGAATTTATGACAGTTGGCAGCATCCCCGAGTCATGTGACTGCTCTTTGCAACCTTCCCTGCCAGCTTCCAACCAAAGAGTCAATGGGGGAAGTTGGATTTTCTTAATGACAATGTTTCACTTAACCGTGGCAAAAAAGGTTGTAAAATCGGGCACAAGTCAGTTAACCACCACTTTGCTTAGCAATAGAAATTCTGGTTCCAATTGTGGCCGTAAATCATACAGAGAAATAGAAGTAGGGAACTCATTTATTTGTTTACACCCAAAATGGAAATGTCTCAGGCTCTACCATGTAAATAAATAAATATATTTAAAATGCAGTTAGAAATCAGAAAGTGCCCTATTCCGACTTTGTCAAGAAAATGTTTTTTTTCCAGATTTTTTTAGAGCACTTAGTTCAGAGTGTTTATTTTAATTTTGGGGGATTTTGCCAAATCCCCCAAATGTTTCTATGTAACATTTATCTAGTACTAATATTATGGTTATGGTTTTTCTTTTAGCTATCTATATCCCTGGTATTTACAGTGCTTAGACTGTCCATGAAAAAAATCCAAATTAAATGGGAAAGGCAACTAAAAGTTCAAAAAATGAATGTTTCCATATTTAATATTGGTCTATCTTAGTTTGTGTTGGTTATTCAAGATAAAACGGTATCAGTGCTGCATATTTGTTTTCTTATACTGAAGGAAATGTACTGGCCAGCATGCAAGATTAAAACACACCTTTCTTTGCTTCAGATTAAATGTTTTCTAAAAAATGTATTGGGAAAATAGCCAAATACAAGACAACATTCACTGAAGCTGAAATGTGAAGATATATATATCCTCTAATTACAAAAATACTACTGTACAGTTTTCAATAGCCAAGCCCCCAAATATTTCTAGAAAGTAAGATGAGCTGAAGAATGCTAGTTGTCATATTGTAGTCCTATTGTACTGTCTCCCACATTACTGCTGAAATAGCCAGTTTATAATAATTAGTTTTATTATTTTTGTATAAACTGCCCAATATTTAATTTGTGTATTACAGGATGTGACTTAATTACATTTATTGCTTTTTTAATGTTTTATGGAGGCCACTATGAAAGCTGACATTACTGAAAGCCACTTTAGAGTTTTCTATGAATTCTTGTAACAAAATGCCTTGTGATATGAATCTGAATAAACAGACTGTTTTAATGAAAAGAATGGATCTGAACATTTAAAAACTATCCTTTACGGAGTTTGTGGAGAAGGGAAAGGCTTGCTGTAAAATTATGCATTAATCCATTTAATAAATATCACTTCATGAAAGTATGAAGTTTGTACATGTGTGTCACTTAAACATTTCCAAATTGACCAATAGGTGTCACTCTTACATGCAAAAATGTTTTCATATTGACTTGATATCTTTTATGATGTTTTTCAGTTTAGTGAGTTTTCAGTTTATTCCCATAATTGCATAATAGAGAAAAATGCTTTAAAAATGCAATCAGGAATAGATCATCCTTATATATTATTTGCCAATCCTTCTCTTTATGCTCACATGATCTTGTAAATAAGCATATGAATAATAGCTACTTTGATATTTGAGACTTGAAAATTGCTTCCAGACAATGAGTTGAGAAACTTTTAGAAAAAGAGAAAATTTTAAAGAGAAAATATTTTACTGTTCATAGGACACTGAGGAATAATGCAGATATGTGTATGGGATGAGCATTGACCATTTTTGAAAGATTTGCCATAAATTAGCCTAAAAGAGTAATACTGTCATAATGTATACAGAATTCTGGAGCAAAAATGTAATTTGAAGGTATATTTTATGAAACAAACCTGCCTAACTCAGAGTCTAGGTCAAGATTGAAGGAGGAACATATACAGTTGTCATATTCAGTCATTTTAAATCTACTGCATAAACTTAACATATTTAGGCAATTGCATAATTTGTTTTACAATAAGGGCAATTTGACAATTACACTTCCAAAATCAGTGCTGGTCTTTATCAAAGGAAAAAGATAGGTGGAAATGTTACTGCTTTTTAACAACTGATGTTTGTTACATAAATCAGCTCCTTTACCTCCCTAAACTGGGGAACCAATCATAATTTATTCTGGGTAGAATGTACTGGCTAGACCAATTCCAGTGGGAGAATGCAGTTCTGCAAATAACTTAGTGTTGAGCCATGTAGAGCTTTATGGGTCAGCACCATTTAAATTATACTCAGAAACCTACTGTTAACCAATGTAGGGTCTGGAGCACTAGAGTAATATATTTTCACCAGGAAATGCCAGTTAGCATGTGGGCTGCTTCATTCTGAGCCAACTGCAATCTCCAAGTAATCTTTAAAAGCAACCCAAGAGGTAGTTTTCGATTTAACAATAGTTTGCTTAGGGACCATTCAAAGTTACAACGGCATTGAAAAAAGTGTCTGATGACCATTTTTCACACTTAAGACACTTCTGGCATCCTCATGGTCACATGATCAAAATTCAGATACTTGGTAACTGACTCATATTTATGATGGCTACAGTATCCTGAGGTCATGTGATCACTTTTTGCGACCTTCTGATAAGTAAAGTCAATGGGGAAGACAGATTCATTTAACAACCATGTTACTAATTTAGCAAGTGCAGTGATTCACTTAACAACTATGGCAAGAAAGGTCATAAAATGGGGCAAAACTCACTTAACTAAATTAATAACATGGTTGTTAAATGAATTTGTATTCTCTATTGACTTTGCTTGCCAGAAGGTCGCAAAAGGTTAGGGTTAACTTCGGAGGGAACCAGCTACTAGATGGTTCGATTAGTCTTTCGCCCCTATACCCAGGTCGGACGACCGATTTGCA
>JANHFL010001661.1:215249-242192 GCA_032468155.1 Oxyrhabdium leporinum | reverse complement strand
TGATATATTGTACTTAAAACATTGTAAGCTGACCAGAGTCACTTGATAGTGATATGGCAGGAATAAAAAATTAACAAATAAAGAAATATATTTGCATAAAATATAATTTAAAACAAACACGTTTTTGGCCTGCAGAGTGCTTTGGGCACCAGGGAGGGCAAAAATGGGATGTGTGGAGGCAAAAAACTATTTTTTTATTTTCCTCCTCTAAACCAAGGTGTGTCTTACAGTCCAGTACTTCTTATAGTCCAAAAAATACGGTAAATAAAAATATTTTATAAATTTTCTATTTTTTATTTTTTGCTAACTGCATTTTCTGATAACTTTTGTTACTCTCAGAGAACCGAGAAATAACTTATGATGCCTAATTTATATTTTTTATATTTTCAAAGAAGAATGCATTAGGCCAGGCAATGATACAAAATAGATAGGACCATTTCACATAAATTAGTATGGATTTTCTATTTTTTTTCCTGAGTCTGAGGTTCATTTGCATTTTGTTTTTTTTTAAACAATATAAAGCCTGTTTAAGAGCTTTCATCTATTCTACAGCTATCAGGAAGCTATACAAGATTTTCGAGCCATAGGTGACCGATATCCTGATTAGGCTGATATTTTTTATTAGGTCAACTCAAAATTATCTCCTTCCCCAAAATGCAAATTTCCAAGTCCCAAACTTCAATTAGTCTGTTTGAGAGACCTGAAAATTTTAGAAATGTAACATTATTGGGAAGTTAATAAAAAATATTGAATCTATGTAAATTTCAGAATTAATGTTATTAAATAGCTACATCTGTTTTTCTACTACGATAGCAATGTGTTTATAGATATGTAAATGATATAAAGATATATTTAAGCTACTTGGTCTAATCTTTGTGATTGATGCAAATACTGAATCATGGTTTGATATATCATCAGAATGTAGAATGCATACTAGTTCTAGCTGGCACAACAACATAACAAATTTTTTTGGGCTATTTTCAGGCAGATGTTGCCCAAGTCTTTCATTTGGATGACACACAGCTTCAAAAAATAAATAAATGGATATTATGCTAACCACACTTCTCAGGAATAAGTGGCGAATAGTCAACTTTATGTTAATAAAGCCATATGTCTTGCTGTATCATGTGAATTTCATATTTTGTTCAGGCAGTAAAACCTTTATTGCAAGGCAGCTAGGTTGGGTTGGTCTTACTCACCAGGCAAATTAACTGCACACCCAGAAGCTGAAGCTGGAATTTCTAATCTATTCTCGGACTCAGTTTTGCTTTCCCTTTCCCTTCCCCCAATTTATCATGAAGTAATGAAAGAAACAAACACTGGCACACTGCCATAAGTAATAGTTTGAAGTTTTTCCAATTTCTGTGTCACAAGATTGCTATTGCTCTAGGAAAGTCACTGAACTGTCTTGGCTGCCAGAACTGCATTGTAAATGAAATAATCTATAGTAATTGCATCTGTTACCTTGTTTCCCACAACTTTTGTAAAAACAGTCAGGCCTAAACTGCCTTAGTTCTAAAAACAGCCCAGTTTCACACCCATTTTCAATGTATCTTACTGGCTCATATATAGATTTAGGCCACATTCTTAAATATACCTTAGGGGTTAACACCTTCTCTAATTCCATTCAATATTCTCTGCTTATGGCAACAACAACAACTACAACAAAGAATAAATCAACAATTCACTACTTTAAATGAGTTAAGCCTCTGGACATAGCAACAGCAATTCTTAATGACATCAGTCAAAACACAAAGACATGCATAGTCACATGTATGTTCCTAAGAAGAAAAGAGTATGAATATTCTATTATCAATGGCTGAATAAATAGATTTCTTTATGATTGGCAAATAAACGATTAATACTGCTTCCCCTCCATCCCAAAAAATATACTTCTGGAAATAATTATTTTTGTTTTTGTATGATACCCTGAAATATCTGTTTGCATCCATACAGCTATCTCCCCAGGCTATCAGCTCAGAATTTTTGTGGAAAGCTGACAGAAAGGCATTGAGGTGAATATAAATCAGTGACATGTGTTACAGCATGTGGTATAGAGAGGGCAACCAATAACTGTGGCCATACAGAGAATGATGGCTCTTATGGACACTTTCTGGAAGCAGGCAGTAGCAAGATGATTTGGGGCACATGAAGGTAAATAAGTAAACCCAAGCTCAACTTGAACAATATTTTTACAATTTTATGAAGAAAATTTTTATCTATCTACTATTAAAACCCCCTTGTTTGTCTGTGTGTAATCTTTAACTAGGGATAATGGTGCAATATTTTTTGAATTAAGGTACTTTAAACTGGCTAACTTATACAATGCATCAAAAATCCAGGACTCATGACTCTTGTGGAGTTGAAATTTGACAAATTTTATAAAACTTTATCATAAAACATTTAATTATCATAAAACATTTAATGATATAATACAAAATGTCATAAAACATTTCCCGTGGTCAACTCTTAAAGTTTAACTGTGCTATTTTCAAGGCAGATACATCTCTGAATATCACCTTAAATTTTTAACATCTTTTCCAGTGAAAGCGGTAGATTAGACATTGTTGAAAGCATTGTGGAATATGGTAAAGAAATATCTCTGAAATGATGATTCAATAGTCATGGTTGTCTATTGTTGTTATTTTAATAATGGAAGAGTATAACAATGCTGAACAGGTTTCACTGAAAAGCCATAATTAAAGAAATGACTGGATTTAAAGTTACACTTAAAATCTGTGAATTTAGTCACTATGACTGCCACTCAAACAATGGTCAAAATAGACCATAGTTTCAAATGGCTGATGGATCTAACTGCTGATTAGATTGATAAGGCAGCTTTGGACAGAATATTTACTACTGTACAGGAAAAAAGTGCTGGTAAGCTTAGTTGGGGATACTAGCACTATGTAAATTTTGGATTCAATTCCAAAAAGATGTCTTGGAGCACACAGGAAACGCAAATGTAATATCTATGTACACTGAACAGGATATGTACCCAACATGGTGTTTGCCAGGACTCATTGTTTAAATGGGGTCTTCCCTCTACCCCTCAGTGTGACTGTGGTGCTCCTCCACAAAATATCCAACACATTTGAACTTCTATAAGTCCATGTATTTACCATCTACTAAATAAATAAATAATCTAAGTACAAATCTCTAGTCTTTTCCCAGAATTATACAGCACTTGCAAGGGGGTTGTTGCGCAATTCTAGGAAAAAGATACAACTTTTAAAGAGTTGCAGTGAAGTGCTGCTAGGTTGCACTCTTGCACACTCCAAAATGCCCTTTTCTAAATACCACTGAAGCACTGCACAGCCCTAGTAGAAACCTTTGTTTGCCTCTAAAATTTACACTACCTTAATCTCTACCACACATGATTACTGCATAGCTAAAATATTGCATTTTGCTAGGAAGAATGGAAAACAAATACAGTAAATAAATATTTTGGTAGAAGTTGCAGCAGTAACAGGTTTTCCTTTCTTCATGCAGTAATAAGACGTACAGTGGGTTACACAGGGTGTGGGAAATGGATATTATTTCTTAATCAGGTTTAAACCTGTTCATTTGATTCCTCAGGTAGCCCCACACCCTTTTCTTAGACTCAGTAGATATTTAATATGGGACAATGTTGCAGCTCCAGGCATTCAAAGAACTGCTGTAGCATGGGGTGGGGAATTTGGTTCTGTTTTCAATGTAGCAGGAATCAGGTGAAGCCAACCTGGTGCCACCAGAAATGTTGGATTATGATCCTTATCAGCCAGAGACCAGTATGAGTGATGACTGGGAGTTACAGAAGAAAAACAGTGAAGGTTGAAAAGAATCATAATACAAAACCATTACAGTATATATTCAAGTCTATGTGTATTTCTTATGCATATATGCATGTGTGTGTGAAAATATGCTATTAGAAAAAATGGCTACATTCACACAATGTGCTTAATCATATTAAGATAAGCCATAGCTTTCTGGATCCAGATAATATACTACAGTATACATTTGATCACAAATTTGGATTCATAAAACACTAGATGTCTGTTACCTGATTTACGCTTCAGTGGAGACTGCCATCACAGTACATTGCTTGATGACAATCTGGCTGTCACATATGTTAATCTATACTAGTGCTTTCCTCAAAGATAGGAAGTGCTGAGCCAGTTGGCAAGCTGCAGAGAACTAAAATTAATTTAGACCCACCATTGCTTTATTCCTAAACAAGATGATTACCTGGGAGCTTAGAGGAGGAACTGACTGTAATAATTGTTTGCTAATTAAACCAATAATTCAAATATATTTCTATAGTTGCTGGCTTTGATAACATTTGGAACCTGTCAGAGGAAGGAAGGTTTAGAGTATCTGATGCTCCATGGTTCTTTTTGGAACAAGCTAAGGATCAGTGGTGGATGGGCTGGTGGACTGTGGGACAGGAAGCAACACACTCCCCTGGGATTTCTGCTGGGTGGACAGGCACATGCTTGAGACCTAGTGAATAGGCCTCTATTTAGGCTTTAATGTGGCCAAAAGATGAAACTGCATGGGATTCTTTCATATATTTAACTTCAAAGCTGCGATATTGTGCCCAGGATAGAAATGTAAACAAGCACTCAGCATTTCCTAGACGAAAGGTAAGACTACGAGTGCGCTGCATCAATGGCATTACCAGACCCCTCCCTGCCTCAATCGAGTAGTAGGCACACAGGCGTAGACAGCGCCCTGTCATACGACTCACGCACCTTCCTCTTACGTAGTGCAGATCGGGCCCTGTCTCTTTAAGCCTCACCTCCCCACAACCCCAGACCACGCCCCTCAGCCAATCAGGACGCTGTAGCGGCAGGAACGGAGTCGATGCGCCTCCAATGGGAGAGGCTAGTGAGGCTACTATTGTTGATGAGGCGGCCGGAGAAGCCTCACGAGTGTCTCCCCGTGTGTGGGGATTCAGTGCTGGTGTGGGGGAGGGACCGGGAGGAAGGTGGGGGGTTTTGTTTGCCTCGTCGCTTCGCTATTACTACTGATTCAACCTCGGGCGTCGCTTCGCTATTACTACTGATTCAACCTCGGGCGGGCGCCCGGAAAAGACCAGGATGTCTTCCCAGCCGCGCGTGAGGCGCAGCGGCTCCCCGACTTCAGCCACCTCCGCGGGGGGAGGGGGAGCCGCGACCGTGGCGGCGACTACGGCGGCGGCGGCGGCGGCGGCAGGCGGGGCAGCCAGCACCAACAGCCGCCTACAGCCCATGCGGGCCACGGTGCCTTTCCAGCTTAAGCAGCACGGCAGCCCCACGAGGAGCAGCGGCGGCGGCGGCGGCGGCGGCGGCGGCATTCCACGAGGGACGGCGGCGGCGGCAGCAGCAAACGCCCCACTCCAACCGTCGCCGCCGCCGCCGCCGCCTCCCTTGCCTTCCGCGCGTGCCACCAGCCCCACGCGATCGGTGCTTGGTAGCGGCAACAACGCTGGCGCGCGCGGGGGCAACACCAATCTCGGCAGCAGCAGCCCGGCCGTGGGCACGCAGACGCTTCTCGGGGCGGGCGTCTCCGCCACGGGGACACCTTCCTTGTCCTCTTCCTCGGGCTCCGCGCGCGGCAGCCCCACGGGCGGGGGAGGGGCGCGTAGCAGCCCCCCTCGCCTGCCGGCGCCGCCCCTACCCGGTTCGACGCCCTCGCCTTGCTCGTCTCCGGTTTCGCCACCGGTGCCTGAGGGCAGTGCCTGTGCCGCCGTCGCCGCCGCCTCAACGGGAGGAAAAATCCGGCATCGCCAGCGACGGCATTCGCCGGAGCAAAACAGGGCCTCTCCGGAGAGGAAGAGTCCTAGTTCGCCTGTTTGTAAAGGTAAGAGAAATGGGGGTTAAGGTGCACTTTTAAGCGGGCGAACGGATTTGGGGTTGAGTCTCCAGGATGGGAGAGAGTCGCTTGTCTTTTGTATCCCGGAGTTCTAAGTCCTGCAGCCTCGCGAGCTGACCACGAGGCGCTAACTTTGGGCGCTTCTCGTTCTCCTTCTGAAGCTGTGGTAGGGAAATTAAAATCGGAGAGGGAAATCTCTTATTTCCTCTCGTTTTGTTTTTGGGCGAAACTCTGGCGTTCTCCTGCATAACTGTCTGAAATGTCTTCTCCCTGCTCGACTACCTTTTCTTCCTAATTCTAATGGTCCCTGGGAGAGTGGGTGTGATGGTATGCCACAACCGGCAGAACTAAAATGCTGTGAAAGAACAAATGTTATGTCTGCAAAGAGTAAGGGAGATTACAAGTACATGTCTCGACTTGTCTGTTTTTAAGGCAGATATTTATAGATATTTTTAAATTTATGCCCTGCTTTTTTGTTTATATAAACACACAAGACTTGCAATAAAACAAAGTACAAAAGTTTCTTATGATGCTTAAACAATAAATCCTAGCCTAGAGCTAATAGTCTTGAAGAATTTCTCTCTAATGTCTTAAGAATGACATTGGTATGTCTTTAAGTTTTATTTTGTCTGATTTCTGAGAACACAAAAGACAGCTATGCAGAAGGAGAAAGAATCAATAGCTGCTTTGGGGCTATGTAAGATTTCATCCTCAGTCCAGGAGGAAGGTAGGTTTGTATAAAACAGGAATAAGGTAAGGTAAATGCAAATGAAAGTAAATAACTAGCTTAGGGAAAAAATAATAATGTAATTGTCATCTTCAGAATTTGGCAACAGGAGTATATAAGTGTTCTTGCTTTAATTTCACTGAGTAAAAATGCTTTAGTACAAAGGCAATAATAACGTCTTTGCTAACATGCATCTTCCACATTTAATTTGATATGAGCCCTGGAAGCTAGCTGTTTACCTAATATATTAATGAATATGTAGAAGAGGTGATTCTTTATAAAATGAGATTAAGTGGTTATCTTGAAATTGGTATAATGTTAGTAATAGTAATGTAGACTACCTCATTATTTTTGGTGACTGACAAGAGTGCCAGCTTCTGCAAACCAGAGAAAAGTTTGCTTTTACGCTACAGCTGCCACAAATATCATGAATAACCATATGTTTTGTGCCTATATTAAACATACTTTAAAATGGCATGTTAATGTTTTAAGGATAGATATTAAAGAGGCCTATGCTGCCATCATAGCCAGTTTCCACTGAATTTCAAACACACTGGGCAATCTACTGTTACTTGCTGAAAAGCATGCCTGTCCTTGATTAATTCAGTGAAATCTTACATTTATTCAGAAATAAATTGCGCTAATTTCAGCAGTACAGAATTGTATCTAAAGTTTTTTGCCCTATTCTGCAAGTGACTAAATTGACTTGTTATTGTCAGTTACTATGGTCTTTGGAAACAGTGATTGCTTTTCAACCCCTCTTCATTCTTGAAGAGAAAATGATATCTGAATTTTCCAAGTGAAACAATGTGGCTATTAGAATGCCTTTGCTGGGCAGGAAACAAGAGAAGATTCAGGTTTGAAGAGGCCAAAGTATAGTGTTTTATGGTTGAGAGCATTTGGTGTAAGCAGCCTGGGAATGAATTCTTAAACTGATGACATCTGTAATGTTGCTAGACAGCTTTCCCACAGATTATAGATAATCTAAATATAACTTCTTATAAACTCATGTAATGCTGCCAAGAAAACTGTATATGCATAGCAGTAACACATAAGTTTGGTTCTCCAATGTTAGGAACCCCGTCAGGAGACATTCCCCTGGTTAATGGAAAAGAGGACATAATTTTTACAAATCTACATGGCGGTGATGATGTGCCCAGATACTTCACTTAAAAACATCAATAGGTTCAGGAAAATAACAAGAAAATAAAAATGAGAAAAGTGTAGGAAAATAAATCTCTAGAATATTATAGGTGAAATAGAACACTTCAAGAATTAGTAAACATATAATAGAGACAAATGAAGTTAAAGAAAAACGGAAAGACTTTGGAGCCTTTAAAGAATCAAGATTGCAAAATGTCAAGACATTTGTAGAGATAATTTATTCAGGAATTGACTGCACAACCATAGAAAAATTATCTATGAGGGATAATAGATTGTGAGCCCATGTTTATATGAAATACTAACTGGTCGTTATAAAATTGCAGGCAAACAGGTAGGTTAAAAGCCTAACAATGTTATATCAACAAATATGGAACATGAATATTTGGCCAAAATATTGGAAAGTATAATGTATTTATCCAGACTGAAGAAGATAATACACAACTTACTGAACTATTGCACCAATAGTGAAATTTTGCTTAAGATCTTACACAAAAGAATAAAGCCATACCTGGAGAGAGGAAAAGTGAAAGGAAAGGAACTTTGAAAAAAACCCCATCAGTGGGGCACAGAAGCAGTTCAGATGGGAAAATACCGTAAGTTGTTTAATAAAGCAAGAGAAGAAGTGTACCTTTGCTTTCTTGACAGTGGTCTTTATTTGTAGGTGATCCCAACATGTGGCATGCATTAAAGCTAATGAGGGTGCCAGAGTAACTTTATTATTTATAAACTTATACAAATGAACACGACAGGACCATAAGAACATAGTTTGGAGAATAATTCAAACTGTGAGAGAAGAATACATCTCTGTTTAATTTTCAGAGTGATTATATTATGGCAGAATGGCAAGATTGGAAGAGATTACAGCAAAAATCAAAATTGGAGGCTGAAATACTAAACAATTGAAATATACAAAAATGTCACATTTTTATTCCAAACGAAGATTTATAGGATCTTATGCAAGTAAAATGGAAAATAAAAATCTAACATTTTAGTGGATTTATAGTTGATGACAAATGTGGCAAAGTATTTTGTTTTCTTGAGTTCTGCAAAGAGTTCTGGAAGGTTAATTTTAGAGGAAGGCAGTAGCAAACTTAGGATCATAAAGGATAAAGAAAAGTGTACGGTAAAAATCAGAATCAGTAAAGCAGTAGTTTTTCCTTTGAAAGATGGAAAATGAGAAAGAATCAGGAAAAAAAAGATAGTAGCTACCTGTACCTCTGGAGCCATAATTCAGAGTTGTCTAAGGAGTACCATGAACTACAAAAAATAATCTCTCAATCTGTCCTGGACAAATACAGATTATTTGAGGGAATTATCAGAAAGCTGAAACTCAGACTCTTTGGGCCTGTGATGTGTGAAACGATGGCTAGATAAGCATTAGGTATGGCAAGACTGAGGATAATAAGAAAAATAAAAATGGATAAATGCAATTTTAAAATTCCTTGAATATTCCTGGAAAGCTATAGGTTTCCAGGAATCATTTGTCACAGAAGTTACAATTACTACATAAATTCTATTTTGAAAAATCTGTAATATTTATTTTATTACACCTACCTTTTGAAAACATATAGAGGTTTTTTTTAATGCGCATATTTTTCACCTGTCATATGCCTGTAGCTATATTTCTAGAATAAAATCACCCCAAACTATTGTGTGGCCTAGTTCACATTTTGATATCCTATTTTATTTCTAAGATCCCATGTCCAGTCTGGTAGGTGCACATCTACATGTGTTTGTGTAAAATATAAAATAGTATGATGTAAAACATCAGTCAAGCATAATCTTTGAAGAATATTTCTGTGGTATAACTTAAGAGGATTCTTAGAAAACAAAATAACTGTAGCTGACATACCAAAGAAAGAAAGAAAGTTAAAAATTCCCAAACCCAGCAATATCAAGAAATTGGAGTAATAATATTGAATACATTTGAATGGTTTAAAGAGGCTGAATCAAGAAGATTCTTTGTCTTCTGTTAAGTGTGAGTTTAGATTGTACTGTACTGTAATCACTACAGCAAGCAATATAATGTTAAAATTCTGACTGTGCTTACAGACTGAAAAAGGTTGAGAACTCATCTGTTTCCTTATCTTGAAATACTTGAGTGTTATGGCTGGGTATGAATTTTTGTAAGCATACTTGCTATCTTGCTGAGTGTTTGCCCTTTCTTAAGATGAGTTAAGATATTTTTTAAAGAGCTATCTTAAATATTCAGGAGCATAAATAATAAATTCTTTTTTAAAAGATGTTTTGTCTGCTGATGAAATTCACTACCACATTCAGGCTAAAATTTGAAAATGAAAGCTATAATTCTATGGGAGCAGGATTTCTATTTGTACTCTAGATGTGTACAAACATAAGGAAAACTAAACAATATATTTCAAGATAAGAACTAGCACCAGAAGCAGTAATTTAAAACCATAATAAGGTACATAATAATTTGAAGAAATAAAAAGCAATTAGAGATCAGCTGGAACTTATCTGTAAACCTCCAGACTTTTTGAAGATAATGCAGAATATAAATAAAGCAGGAAGTTAGTTTTGACTTTTTGTTTTTTTGTGCTGCCTTTTGTTCTTTAAGACTTTGTAATACCATCCCTTGTTTCTTTAAACTTCAATTTTGTTCAAAGTTGTATTGGAAGATAATGAAACAAGATTCAAAGTTCGAGGGGTGGTAAAGTTTATATATAGGTTGAAATGCTTACAATATTCACTTAGACACTGTTGTAGTTTGCAGACTGAAGCTTTTAAATATCTTTGTTATATTCATATTCTTTGTCATTCATCTCTGAAATCTTAAATTTTAAAAATACTAATATTATTCACTGTCCCCTCAAAACAATTATTGCACAATTAGTCATTGCATATTAAATCATTTTTGGAAAGTGATTTTTTTAAGTGTCAATTTTTTGCTTTAATGAAGCTTACTACAAAATTGAATGGGAGAATAGTGCTTACTATAATTCTCTGTGGCATCAAAGCTGTCTTTAGCAATGTAGGTGAACATTTGTAGGGTATCTTCTCAGGAGAATAGATGGATCATAATACATCTGCAAGAGCAGTGGAGTTCTGTTTTTTGTTGGTCTTTTGGAAATCAGCCAAGATTTAAGTATAAACCAATCTATGCATAATAGAATGTGAAATCTTGCTGATATGCAAGATTTTTCTGTGGGAACACATGGTCTGAAAAGAGCACATCTGCATCAGATTCAAAGCTCATCTACTGTCTTCTTCCATTGTCTCTAATACAGCATTTCACTACAACTTTTCTTTCTTATGTGGTGGTTCAGTGCATAGGAAGTTGGCTTGGGGATAGATTCCAGTGTATGATTGTTAATGAGACACTGTCTAAACAGAGACCAGTCACAAGCAGTGTACCTACTGCAAGATTCAGTCATAGATCTTGTTCTGTTCAGTGTGTTTGTAGATGATACAACAGAAAGATTGCTAGGCAAGGTTAGTCTTTTTGCTGAAGACACAAAAGTGTGTAATAGAATTGACATTATTGGGGGTATTTGTAAGATGGAAAATTAGGTGGTATTACTGGAAAATTTGTAAAAAATATGGAGTCTGCAGTTCAGTGTTTCTAAATGTCTTGCATTTGGGATCATGGAAGCTTCGTATGAAATACTTGGTGAATAAAATTGCTCTCATCATTTCTGA
Source organism: Oxyrhabdium leporinum (assembly GCA_032468155.1). NCBI lineage: Eukaryota > Metazoa > Chordata > Lepidosauria > Squamata > Cyclocoridae > Oxyrhabdium > Oxyrhabdium leporinum. Next base: position 230,806 of record JANHFL010001661.1, on the reverse strand, counting down.
ATTGGGTGCTGTTTGAAAATTCATGACCTGATTACTGTCTCAATAAACCTAATGATATAGGACTAGCAATTGCTTCTGTGAGAGAGAAGGCCTTCTGTACTTTTGAAAGGATCTGTGTGGAGTTTGTGTAGTAATTAGTGATCCCCATATTCTATAACTATTTTAGCCAGTAACGTGACTTGGTTTAATGGTTTCTTGAATTATATTGTTTTCTCATTGTCAAGAAATGGATGTATCCTTCTTGTCTTTGCAAACTTGTCATCAAGGATATAGGTATTCTTTTATTTATGGCCACAATTGGGGCAAGAATTTTCATTACTAAGCAAGGTGATTGCCATGCCTGATTTTATGGCCTTTTTGCCACAGTTAAGCAAATCACTGCAGTTAACTGAATCATGCGTTTAAACGTTAGGCAAAGCCAGCTTTCAGCATAAACTTTGCTTGTAGAAAGCCAGCTGGGAAAGTCACAAATGACAATCACATGACCTTGTGATGCTGCAACCATCATAAATACATGCCAGTTGCCAAGCACCCTTGATCATGTGACTGTGAAGATGCTGCAACAGTTGCGAGTGTGAGGACCGATTGTAAGTCACTTTTTTGTAATTTTGTACAATCACAATACTGGTGATTGTAAGTCACCAGTATTGTTATGACTTTGAATAGTCACTAAATGCATAGTTGTAAGTTGAGGACTACCTGTACAAGGGGGAAAGAGAAACAGAACATTTTTTCTTTAAATGCTGAGAGGTATTTAACATAGTGTACTATCAACTACCAGACTCTGTAGATGGTATACAATGGGATTTGTCATCCTTTTTGTCTCCTGAAATCCTAGCTTGCTGTAGGTATGAAGATTTGGTAGATTTTATTAATGACCCTTATCTACAGATAATTATATGGATTTTACAATTTGAAAAAAGGAATGCCATTGTATGTATTAGAGCCTGGAAAATAAATGGAGAAGGGAATTAACCAATAAGCTGAAATAATTCTCAGAAGCTTTTGTTGAATATGGAATAAAATAGTTGAGACTCATTCAGTTGTCTAGGTAGCATGTTTAGCATTCATTATTTTAAAGATACACTTTATTTATTTGTGGGCTTGTGTGCAAAGATTTATATTTTGTGCCTTTCAACAAATCATGCGGTTGATAAAATTGACAGTTAAGAATGTACTTTTGCTATTGCTAAACAGATACATAAGACTGAGAGTACAACAAAACTATAAGACTGGATCTTCAAGGGTTCTGCTGTGACATTATGTAAATTGCAGGGCATCGTTGAATTTTTCCATATACACTAATGCTGTATAAATTCATAAATAGTACTTTTCAGCTAACTTTCATATCCCTGTTCTACCAAACTACCAGTCTGAGTTAGCCACCCATTCAGTAGGGGTGTGAGAGAAGCAGCAGCTGTTCATATCAATTTTGACACTAGATTATATTCAAATTGTTCATTAGCTATTATGCCTACTATGGTGTCAGAACTTACAGTATGTGCTGGCAAATTATGCAATCTGACATGCATTTGGCTACTTGAAGTTCTCTCTGGATTGTTGCCTGCAGTATGGTGACATGATGGAGCACCAGTTTCAGCTAACGGTTAAGGCAGTAGCCTAGAAACCAGGAAACAGTCTTGCTTGAGGCCAGAAAGCTGGCCAGATGACTTTGGGCCAGTCAGTCTCCCTCAGGCTCTGGTAAAGAAGCTAGTCTGTTTATTCCTGTTGCAACCAATGGATCAACATTCAATAGATCCTTCACTTGTGGGAAAAATGTTAAGGAAAAATAAAAAATGTAATGACATGATGAATGAAGGGAAGGCTAGCATTTTACCTGATTAGGTTTAGTTCAAGTTTATCGTGTGGTAGTTTATCCATTAAAAGGTAAAGGAGTCCCTGCAGATTTTACTTGGCTAATCATTGCTGACTACAAAGGATGGTGCTCATCTCCGATTCAAGGCCATTGAGCCAGCACTGTCTGAAGACATTTCCACGGTTATGTGGCAGCATGAGGTCATGGAACACTGTTACCTTCCTATCGAAGTAGTACTATTTATCTACTCACATTTGCATGCTTTCGAACTGCTAGGTTGGCAGGAACTGGGGTGGGGATGGGAGCTCATCCCGTTGGGTGGCACTTGGGCCCTGAACCTGGACTGCCGGCTTTCCAGCTGCCAGTCCTAGTGTTTTAACCACTGCACCTCCAGTTTATCCATTGCCCTGTTATTTTTGAATCAGAAAACATGTAGCCCAGATGCTATGCAAAGAAACCCATTTCTGTTTCTGTGGTATAAGAGTAGGAGCATTGACATTACTATGAACAGAGACATATGCCATTCAGTTCTTCTGCCATGAGTTTATATTTTTCTTGACATGCTATTTTATAAAATTATGGTAAGAACAGAGAAATATTTTGTCTTAATGCTTATTATAAACATGAATGAAGCAGATGATTAATAAAACATGCCATGTGTGGACTGTTTTAAAACTATTCTGAAATGGACTCTGTGCTATAGTTTTATGATAACAAAGCCATAGACTGCTCCATTTTATAATAATGGCTTTCTTTACTGTGGCAACCTTCTTGTGGAGATGACCAAGACCCTTCTATTTTACCAGCTTTTATTAGCACAAAGAAATCAATTATTTCTGGGCTGTTATTTTTTAAAAGTGCAAACATCATGTGCATTTTATTGTAAAAAGTAATCTTTGATAAACTTTGTATAGATTTCAGAGAAACATTGGACTAGAAGCATATTCTTCTCTGTTCATTTTTTTTTCAGAGATGCAACTCAAGAGAATTTTATTTCCATAACAGGATTTTCAGGATTATCAATCTTCCCTACTCTAAATACAGTCAGTGTTGCAGATCTTTATTTATTTAGTTGTTTATTCATTCATTTATTCAGATTTAAATAGCCACTTGCTCATCTGTATGACTTTGGGCAGCTTACAAACAAAACAAATATAAAAACAACAAAAAACAAGGTAAAGCAATATAAAATGATACAGAAACCATCCTAAATGCACTAAACTCACAGCCAATAATCCCTTTCATCAAAACAGTCAATATAGCCAGTGCTCTGGCTGCATCACATTCACTTGTCACCATGCCCATTTGCAAAACCATCTCTTTAGGTTCTTGTGAAAAGCCAGGTTGTATGCAATCCAAGTTTAGTTTTCCCAGGCATGTGACCAGGGAAATCCAGGAAATAACTAGCTGAGAAATAATTTTATGTATTTTAATGAGCCTGCTTGTGTTATATTAGTTAACAAAAACTAAAACTATAAAGATGCATTTGTTTTTTCTAGATGAATTAATATGATTCTACAGGCGAACATAATAAGACATGCACTTTTAATTGATTTCCACTGTACTTTTAATGTTTGAGTATAATTTAAAGACCATATTGAGTTGTGATGAAACATACATTAAGCAAACCATGTTATTTGCTGATACTACTTAATTTTTAGTTCATACAGGATGTCAATGAATTTTTATCATAGATTTTTTTTCTGTAGTGTAGTGAGTCCAATTGAAAAATATTCAGGAATATTGTGTAAGGAGCTAACATGGATTCTGATTTCAATGCCCGTGTAACTGTATAATCTATATATATATTCATCTGTATGGTACATGAATATTGTGTTTATTAAATAGGATTTTATAATCATATTCCTCTTTTGAGAGGAGAACATCAAACTGAGGAAACACTGAATAGTTTTGTAACGATTGGGCATAGTGTAATTTGGCTCAATAAAATTAAGACATTGCTCAAATGCCACTACTGTTCTCATCAGCCCAGCTGTTGTAACTGCTATCTTGAAGCAAGTACATCTCTTGTTATGTAGGTCACATCATGTGAAGCTAGCAGCTGGGCAGTTGTGGGGGAGGGTATGAATAACAGAACTAAGGTGAAATGGTAATGAAAATACTGCATGGGGACAGATTGTATTTTATAAAATACTTTCAGACAACCCAGGAAATTATATGAAAGAAAATGGATTCAGAATTCTTTTAAAAAAATACTTCATTGGTAGAATTAAGTAAGTATAGGGCTACCCTATCTAGATAGTAACAATCCAGACACACCCACCCCATTACAAGAGCAAAGAAATTGTTGCCATCTAAAGGCTATTTGGAGTTTTGCAGTTCAGATCTGGTAGCCCTAATTAAATAGGGCTTGATATTTGCAGTCTTGAAACTGCACATATATTTTGGCATTTGCTTAATTAATACATCTTTGTACCTGTAATTAAGAATCAATCAAAATGGACAGCTACTGGCACATAAAGGTAAAATATTTCTGGATACTAGGTAGTAAATTAAGCAAACAAGCCTCAAGGTTATGCAATAATGAAAAACTATCAGTTTAGTTACATTTGTCTGAAGTACTATGTGACAAGCGCTGTGCCTTTAATATGAAATCAAATAATAGATTTCTGCTATGCTTTTATGTTTCTAAGTTGACCTTCTATATATACCTTCCCTTTAATGGATTAATGTGATGGGCATTCCATTAAATATAAACATATGTTGAATCCAAATGAAATTTTACACGTGTGTTTAGCAGATGGGATTTAATACATATACAAAAGCATATAACAATTGGAAGTCTCAAAAACGTATTTTTGTTAAAGCAAGGGTTTATTTTAAAACCCAATATGAATTTCAGTTTCAGAAGAAACTGAAGGAAATGGGGAAATGTTAATTGTCTTGTTGTATAGGTCTAAATCAGGTTTCTGTATATCAGTTTTTTTTCAGTATTGTGGATTTTTTAATGTATATGTTCAGAAACAGTGGCTTTGATTGAATTGCTATAATTAATACTTTAACAAAGAACTGATTCAAAACTAATACTTGTTTTAAAATTGTATTAATAAATTTTCCTATGTTTATTTGGTAAACAATTTGAGTGTTAGCAAATATATGCATCATTCAGTAGTTCAACTTAGATATGTGAGTGTTGTACTGGCTGGATTGATTTATCAAGTGAATTAGATCTCTTCTAAATTGTAAAAAGAGAGAAAGAGATGTGCAACAAACTTACCTTTAAAATATGGTTCCTGGCAGGTGTATCACTTATGTACTAAGTGTGAAATACCAAAAGTGGAACCTGCCTCACTACCTGCTGTGGCTTGATGAAGAATCCAAGCCAAGAAATCAAGATTATGGTACATTTATGCAAGCAGACTCAAATTAAGATCCAAAGCTGCATAAATTGGTATTGAACACATAACCCAAGGATCCATATTGCAGCAAAAAATCAGCGTATTGGGAAAATAGTACATGCAGTAAGAGGTACCCAAAGCCATTCAGTGAACATACAAGGTGTGGCAATGTTTCATATCCTATCTACAGAAGACAGTCTTCAGAAATGGAAGGATTTGAAGGATAAGCAGGATGATAGTCAAGCTATAACTTCTCAGTAGGTGGTACCTTCTAATTTACAAGTATTGAATGAGTTAATTTGTTAACATAGAAATATGCTCATCTGTCAAATCCATCAAATATCAAATAGTCCATGAAGGGGAGTGATCAGGAAATTTTTGCATTGAAAAAAGAAGACAAAATCACACCTTACTTGACAGGCAGATATATTGAGCTGTCTGAATCTGTTGCATTGATAGATGGATTTCAAATTCACGAAAGGAAACCCACCAATGTTCACCTTCGGGTATACCTTCAACAACAGCATTAAGTACTATTTTGAGATAATGCTGCTATGCAACTGAATAATGATATGGCAAGAACCACTTTAACAGAATTCATGGATCTTTGCAAACAGGATCCATTTGCAAAAACACTGTACTATGTGAGTATTCCAAGATTCTCCAGAATTTTTGAAGCCATTTTCTAGATCACGGTGTCAAACTTGTCGCATCACGTTGCTGTCACATGACATTGCGACATTTTTCCCTTCACGGAGCTGGGGTGGGCCTGGCCTGTGTATGACGTATCTGGCCTGTGGACCACCAGTTTGACACCCCTGTTCTAGATCAAGTGTATACTGTGTCTCCACAAACTTGTGACCTCTACTTCTCCATGACATAGAGGTTCCAATTTCTTTCAAGTAATTGAAGAAACATAATGGACATATCCTTCCATTATTCAAAGATGTCTGCAAAGAGAAAGGATTGTTGCAAGTTGATGATCATTTGCAGCAAACCATGGAAGATGCCAAAACAAGAATCCCCAGAGCAATGAGAAATTTGTTGTCTTATTAACAAACACTGAAATCAACAATCCCATGACAATTGTCGAACCAGTTCAAGAAGTCTGAAGATTTCCTACAAATCAAGAGAACGAATATTATCAATGAGAGGCATTTTGAACATGCTCTACTGTATTTCTAAGATAAACTTGTAAAATTTGAAAAAAACTCCAGAAAAATATAATTTGCTAAAACCAACAAATGATACAATTAATTCAAATTTGGTAATCTGGAATTATTGCATGAAGTGCAGTACAGCAGACAGCAGGAATTTGTAGTACACAATGAGCCCCTATTGAACATTGAGCAAAGAGCAATATATAACTATGGGTGCAACTACTTGCAAAGCAATCTTTTTTCAATAATTTTCATTAATGTCTATGGAGATTCTCAGTCATCCAGGTCATGATTGTCCCAAAGGTGTTTTTTCAAGAGGCAACTGGACTTTGTTTTTTTCTTGGAAGACGTTTCGCTTCTCATCAAAGAAACTTCTTCAGCTCTGGCTGGATGGTGGGGAATGGAAGGATTTATACTCCTTGCAGTCAGCTCGTTATTTGCATTCTTTTAAAAGAATGCAAGAAGCTGAAGAAGCTTCTTGGATGAGAGGCAAAATGTCTTCAAAGTCAAACCAAAAAGTCCAGTTGCCTCTTGAAAAAGCACCTTTGGGACAATTTTCATTGATGCACCAGGGGTAAAGGGAAATATATTTGTCAACAATTTAATCCTTGCTAAAGCTAGGGGAGATGAAGATGTTGCTCTTGCTGTAGCATCATCTGGTATTGCACCAACTTTGATGCCAGGTGGTGGGACATTGTGTAAAGTACTCTTTGTAAAATATTTTTTTAAAAAAACTCCACTACTGCATGCAAATTTGCTTCAACATGCTTATTTTCTGGGATGAGAACCCAATGATTAGGAGGGAGGGTTTTAAAGCTGTACTCTTTATGTTATATGTAACAAGAATGAGGCCTTTGGGGGAATTTTAACCATTTGCTGTGGTGATTTCTATCAGCTTCTAATTGTGAAAAGAGGAAATTATGTTAATGTTAATAATTCATGCATCAAAAAATCATACTTATGGAGAAATTTTGTGAAGTTTCAATTGAAAAGCAATATGTGATTGGATGAAAGAAAAGGAAGATATTCTGAATTCTTATTGAATATTGCAGAAGACAGAATTCAGACAAAATGAAAATGATGAAATAAAAGTGTAAAATATAATGTGCAAACAGGCTTTGCAGAATTGTTCTCAAATATCTTAATTTCCCTAAATGAAATGATGAGAAAAATAAATTTCATGTGCATTAAACACTTCCCTGGAATGATAAAAAAATATTGTTTTTTCAATGCTGTCAGTAAAAAAATAAATATTCTCCAACAGAATTCCTTGATTAATTTTAACTCACAACATAAACTGGAATTAAAGATAGAATCTCTCATCATTTTAATGAGGAACTTCAATCTTGCAAGGCTTTGTAATGGAATGTGGAAGATCTTGGAAGAACCCCCCAAGAATCTCATTGTAGCAGAGATAAACATCAGTGTGTTAAAAAATGATATTGTCATTATTCCAAGAATTTTGCTCAGTTTATCAGGTGAAGATATCCCTCTTCAGTGGATCCAGTTCCCAGTACAGTCATGCTTTGCTTTCACTTTACATAAAGCCCAAGGACAATGGAAAATGTGCTGATTTATCTGGAGAAACCGGTATTCCAGCCTGGTCAGCGAAGGAAAAAGAAGTGAAAACATTATAGTATTCTTGAAGAATGGCAGATCAGCCACAAATGTTGTCATCAAAAGCATCCTTTATTAAATGAGAAGCATCTATACTTGCTTGCTATGCATCCTTCTTTAATAAAATGATGTTTTCTTCTTTAATTTTAAAACCAAAACAGGTGGTCATTCTGTTTCTCTGCTTAGGTAGAAAACTATCTCTGAAAAGATGACCCAATGGATCACAGTTTGTCTAGTATAAATTGAAATGCTATTTAACACTAACAAGAATAATTTTAAATTGAATTGTTGTAAAAGTGTTTCCCCCTCCTGATTGTTGCTGTTCTCTAAATTATGATCTAGTAATTTATATATATGTAAATTTTAGTAAATGCTTACCAAATTTTGTCTGCATTGTATTAATATATGGTTATTCATTTGGTTTGGGGTTCAAAAATGCATGGAAGTATATATGTTAAATAAAAATAAAGTCAACAAGGGAGAATTCCAGATTTCAGTAATTCTTAGGAAAAATGCCTTTGAAACCTTGGAAAACTTACCTAATAGACTATGGCCATTAGGCAGTGAATTAATTTCTCATAATGCCTCTTGGAGACTTATGTCAGGATAATGTAGAAAATTGAAAAGGCACCTTTATTTACTATGTTTGGAGTACTGAACTAGGAAAAAATAAAGGATTTGTAAGCATTAGCAATGAGCTCTGCTAGGGTACTGTGGCCATGGCAGCTACCCAAGGCCATTGCATGCTAGATTAACGGTAGTTCTGGACCCAGATATGCACTCCCTATCATCCATATTAGGAAGACATTGTGCACTTCATGCATTTGTGTATAGTCTACATTTTAGTAATCTATATATGTTGTTTAATAGGATACCTGAAAAATTGTAAGGAAAAAATGCATGCTAATATATTGTAAAGGCATTATTTAACGAAATAACATAAGATTTAATGAATTTAATGAAATCTGTAATCTGTATTATTTTTGCTGACGGAGTCATATGTGTGTCTCCAAATAGATAAACCACGACCACCATCATCAAGCCCTTCTAGTAGTTCCCGCCGTACCCCTTCACTAGACATACTTGCTGCTCCGTATCTTGCTGGGCAATGGCCTCGTGATAATCATGGGCAAGTCACACCTTGTATGAGGGATAAAGCCACACAGGTAAGACAGCTTCCATATATTAATGCAAAAGAAAGAAAAGACTATTGTAATTGTTCCTTGAAGCTGTATAGATACAACTTTATTAAATAAATGCTGCTTTGATTTAATCATGCAGATTATAAAATATACATTCTGTTGTAATTAAAAAAGAAAAGGAAGATAGATGAAAAGGAAATGCAGTTATGAATATGCAAAATCTAAATGATGGTATCAAAATTATATATTTTAAAGATGAAAACTAAAACTGTTCTAATTAAAATAGAGTGATAAGCAAAATAGGCAATATATGTGTATTAATATAGTAGATGGTTTTCATAACTTTCATAAGTTAAATTAGACTGTGTTTATGAAGAGGAACATGAATTTAGTAATGAATAATTAGTTTTATATATATATATATATATTAAAATGATATATTTATTTCTTGACTTCGCTTACTGTCCTTGGGCTGAAATGACATACTAAATTGTGGGAGAAATTTGCTGATTGCTTTTGTATATATTGGAACTTTTGTACATATTTGAGAAATTTTTGAGAATGAAGGGAATCTATTGATAACAGCAGTACATGTATAACAGCAGGAACATGGAGACCCAGAGAATATAAATCAATCAATCTGACAGCAGTGCTGATTCTAGAGTAGATCATGAAGATCAGTTTCTACATATCTTGAAAAAAAATGCATGATTGTTAGAAGTAAGGTGCATTTGTCAAAAACAGGTTCTTATTAGATTAATCTTATTTTGTTTATGTTTTTTTTAATTGGTTACTTAGTAAGGCTATGGTGAAATACATCTTCAACAAAAAAATTGACAAAGTACTCCATAATACGCTGGTGACCAAATTAATTAAGTATGGGTGATGTGATTATCAGATGAATAGTTATCCTACAAATATGTACTATACAAATAGACAATCTTGTCAGATTTTTTATGCTTTTTTGTTTGTATGTATGCATGTTTTCAAGTCAGCATTGACTCCTGGTGATTTGCACGGACTAGTCCCTGCAGTTTGCTTGGCAACATTTTTGAAAGTGACTTGCCTTTGCCTTCTTCCTAGGGTTTGAGCGAGTTACCTATCCAAGGTCACTTAGCTGGATTCATGCCTGAGACAGAACTAGAACTCACGGTGTCCCGTTTTTTTTTTAAGCTTGATACCTTAACCACTATGCCAAACTGGCTTTCTATGAATATTGAGGGACATTACAGTATAAAACCTGGTCAATAACTTCAGAAAATTGATTTTAATATGCTAATATTAAAATGGCGTAATTGCTAATCAGTAGCCTAAGTCTATTACCTTTGTCTTTTTCCTTAAGACTGAGAGTGCTTGGGCTGAAGAATACTTGGAAAAGAAAAAGGGATCTCATAAGCGCTCGGCGTCTTGGGGCAGCACAGACCAACTCAAAGAGGTGAAGAAAAATGCTATTTTTGTACCATCTTGATAATAGTTCAGTATAATAATTATACATGTCCACCAATTCACAGTTTAGAACAACATGAAATATACTCTTTCTGATTACCAAATTTGAACTTCCATTGAAAAGGAATTGCTTCAATACGGTGAATCCTATTCATAAAACTGAAGGCAGTGATTACTTTTCCCTGCAGTCTTCCATCTCAAAAGGAATGATGAACAAAGGGGTAATTGGGAAAAATCATTCCCCCAAATCACCAATAGTATCAGAGCTTCACACAGAGTAGGCTGCTGCTACTGGAATATGCTTTGGATCCAAGTCAGTAAGAAATTCCACAAAACTGAAAGTCCTCTTCTATGTGGGTTTGCATATCCCAGAAGGAGCACATTCACAGTTTGGGGATGCTTTTGAATGGGATCCTTCCCTGTGGTTTCTCAGACTGAGGCAGGTGTGCTTGTGTTGGTGTTCTCCAGGTTTCATTAATATAATACCCTCTTTGGGGAGTTGTCTTTGTATCTGATCCAGAAATGCTGAAGGCGCAGTGGGTGTTCAGCATTTGAGGAATTGCTTTCTTGGTTGACTTTTTAAAATATTTTTTAAAAACAAAATTAAAAACTCCAGAAAGTTGTTTATGTAATTTTTAAATTCTCTTTTCTGCTTTGTTGTAACAAGTGAGAATGTTATTATATATAAGCATCAATATAATAATGTTACCAGGAGTTCTTATGGTGAGGTTTGATTCAAAAATTCAACATTTTTGTTCTGGAGTTAAAAACATTTGTCCTTGCAGATTGCCAAGTTGCGCCAGCAACTTCAAAGAAGCAAACACAGCAGCAGACACCATCGTGATAAAGAAAGACAGTCTCCATTCCATGGTAATCATGCAGCTATTAACCAATGCCAGGTAAGATGAGCTCTAAATGTAAGATTTGTAAAAGTTATTGCCAAGGAAGTTCAATATATTTCAGGCACTGACTTGCCAAAAATAATGTCTGAAAGCTGCTAGCACTACAGGAGGAAGAGACCACACTAGTGAATATCGTTTCCACTTCAGTTGATTTGAACAACTTGAAAATAGTTACACAGCCCCTCTAAAATATTTCATTTCAGATACTTGAGAGTGGTTGATGTCTAGTTCTCGGTACGCTTAGAGAAAGTAGAGTCTTTTTTGCACAAATGAATGATCTTTACTAGCAAATGAACGATTGGTTGCTCTTGCTGCCATTTAACCAAGATATCTGATGAATTACTTCAGTGATTTGGGGATAAAAAGTGCTATTTTACAGTGGTGCCATTTGTACCTACAAGTTGTATCATGGTGAATAACATTGGAGGAACTTAATCTTGGCAACTGTGAGAGGAACTACTGTAAGGTCCCATCTTGACTGTAATGCAAATTAAATGTAATATCTTTTCTAAAATCTTTATCAAATCTGAGTATATTTTTGGATTGCTTTTTCCTCTATTATTGATAGTTGATTCTATAAGGCAGAAGCTGTTTACCACTTTGATATATTCGTTGTCAGTTCTGTGGTTGCTGTCATTAGTTTGGTTTTCTTTAAGTCCCATTTTTTATTGTTCATTGATGACTTTTATCACCAAACCCTGCAAATACTTTGCATTTCATCTATAAAAGTAGTGTCGTAAGCATAGTGCTTATTTATGTTTTTTTCTCCACTTTTAAAACCACACTCAGTTTCCATTAATATATATCCACCATATAGCTTGATTAAAGAAGAAGAGACTATACAACTTTGACTCCCTCCTTGGCCAACCCAGCCTGTTTCTCCATGTTCTGCCTATGATATAATATAGTTTCCTGTTTTATATACAGGCAGTCTTCGAAATAATAGAAAATACTCGTAGCTCAGGTTTTAGATTTTGGCAGTGGTTTGCTCTCCAAGCTTATTTCAATTTAGCTTCTGAATGTTTCGTTACCAGATTAGGTAACATCAGCAGCAGGATTTTCTTGTCCTGTTCTCCTTATAAATGTCTTGTGTGCCAGTTTGGCCAGTTGATTGTGTGATTGGTTGTTCGTTTGGAGATATATTTAAATTCTGAGCAGCTGATTGGTTCTCTTGTTGATTAGTTGTTCAAATGGTCTGGTAGTCTTCAATTTACAATCATAGTTGGGATCAAAACTGTCATTAAGCAGTGTTGTTGTTAAGTGAGTCGTGTCCAACTTTATGACCTCTTTTGCTATGACCATTAAGCAAGTAACCACAATTGTTAAAAAATAAAACACGGTCATTAAGAAAATCCAGCTTCCTCCATTGATTTTTTGTGTCTTGGTTCCTCTGAAATGATTGCAAATAATTCTTGTTACTCCAGGACACTGCAACCATTATAACTGCATGCCAGTAGACAAGTGCCTGACTTTTGATCACATGACCTCATGCTGTGGTTACTGTAAATGCAAGGGCTATCACTTTTTCAGCACCCTCATATCTTTGAATGAATGTTAAACAAATAATCATAAGTTGAAGACTACCTACATAGGTTTTTCACATAAAGCAGTGAGATGTTCTGGGATACTGTTTTTTTCTAAGTGCCTTCCATAGCTTAACATGATCAACGCATTCAAAGAACTTTCTATAATCAATGAAGCACACAATGACGTATTTTTTATATTCTTTAGCTTCTCAATTATCTAGTATGTTTCACCAATGTTTCTTGTTCCTTGGCCTTTTCAAAAGCCTGCTTGAACAACTGGCATCTCCTTTTCCATGTGGGACTCAAATCTGTATTGGATTATTATTTTGCTAGTGTGTGAAATTAAGGACATTCTACAATAGTTTACACACTGTTAAGTCTCCTTTTTAGTACTGGAATGTAAATCGACTTCTTCCAGTTTGTTGGCCATGATGATGTTCTCCAGATTTGCTGGGATAGCTTCGGTAGAATTTTCATTGATTCTCCTTTGGTTGCTTGTCATATTTCTGTGAGTATTCCATCAGTTCCTCTAGCCCTCTGACTTGGTAAGGACTGGAGTGCTGATGTAGCTTCATATGCTAATACTAGACATTCTTGTAAGTAGGGAATATCTTCTAAAATATCTGGGATGTTGACGTGTATATCGTACATTATTTCTGTATATTCCCTCCATCTTTTATTTTTTTTTCCTTTTCATCAGTTACTATCTGTCCACTGTCATTGGAACCTCCTGAATTTTGAGATCTTTTGGAAGTTGTTTTTCCATATCTGTTTCCATCTTCAAAGTTCCTACAGTAGCAATTGTAATGCTGCTTCTGGTCTCTTCTTACAGTTCCCTGAAGCTTTGTTAATTTTTTTCCTGATATTTTTGTTTTTCTTGGCTTTGGCTTCTCATTGTGGCAACCAATCTCAAGAAAGCACCAGGGATCTCACTGTATTTTATAGTTTGGAAAAAAGTTAATAGTTGAATACTGTCCTTGCTATCATTTCTTGATACGTGGTATTAACAAAGTAGAACAATTCTGTTTTAAGTCTTGACAACTGGTTGCTTAGTGATCAATGCTTCTTTTGAGCCTCCAGCAGATACTAACACCTTTGACAGAAATATATAAATTTGGGTTGAAATGCCAAAGCAAAACTCTGTACTCAAGGCTAAATTGCACATTAATTCTTCATAATGCACTTCATTATGATATTGTGTATCTTGCATCTCCATAAAAAAAAGAACTGGAACTGTAGATGCTGTGAAAGTGCTGATGGAGATCAAGCATTTTCATTTCATGAAACTGAAACTAAATTGAAATTAAATTAAACTGAAGTTCTGAACTAAATTGACTGTTATGTTTGTGATTTATCTGTTCCAAAACTTTTTAAAGTATTAACCCAAGAGGTATTATCACTTCCTCTTCATCTTTGTAGTTATTATTCTTTAAAAAAAAAAAAGAATAAAAAAAAAGCTAAGCCAGGAAAACAACTGAGCACCGATTTTAAAAATTAACATTTTTATTGTTTGGGTTCTTTCTGTTAGATATCTGTATCAGAATGGTAGCTTGAATACAATAGATCAGGGGTGTCAGACTCACACCGTCATGCCGTTGTCACATGACACAACTTTTCCCCCCTTTATTAAACTGGGCTGGGCAGTGTGTGGTGCATCCGGCTTGTGGGCCACAAGTTTGACAGCCCTGCAGTAGATCAATTGAATGAAGTATGGATACTGTTATGTATCTATACTTCTATGCAGGATTCAAAGAACAAAGATTATAAATACAAAAATGTGCAGTAATAAAATAATACATATCATCTAAAATTCTCCAAATAAACCAGATGCATTTTGTCATTATAATAAAATCATGTAGATAATTTGATTTTCTTTCTAAATTATATAACCCTGATTTTCTTTTACCTCTGTTGGGTTTTCAGGCTCCAGTCCCAAAGAGCATGCTGGTTCCCGTGATACCAATAGCGAAGTCAAGTGGATCCCGTTTCCGTAATAGCATAGAAGGGCTGAATCAAGAGATTGAAATAATCATAAAAGAGACTGGAGAGAAAGAGGAACAACTTATTGTGAGTATATTTGTACTCAAACAGGCCTTCAGATAATGAGAGCTGAGTCTGTCATGCCCTTATATAAGCACACCTCTATATGCATAAGCATATGGAGTATGAAAGATCAGCTGTCATCTTGGAACTGTTACATTGAGATCTGTCTGGGGAAAATATAATATTTAGTATTATAACATTCAGCATCTATAAACAAACCCAGGTGTGAGCATCTTGCCTGCATACCAGTTTCTTATCACTACCCCTGCTTCATGTTGTCTTTACCCTTTAATCTAGATTCCTCTGAATTAGTTGTTCTTGTCTAAACTTGGGAACTGTATTAATGTCAGTAATAACATAATCTTAAACAAGAATTAGGTCTTTATTTCTAGTTAACACACTTACATTGAGCTTTGTTTTCTTCTGGAACATAAGGAGGAACAGTAGTTGCATATGTGCATGAATTGGAGCTCCAAAGCTCTGAAGGGCTTCTTTATGAGATCCCCAATGCTGCTTACATTTACCTGTAGTTTCTTTTTTTGGGGG